>JAMYXO010003086.1:0-21288 GCA_033310375.1 Conus canariensis | reverse complement strand
TGTGGGTTGGGGATGGGGCTGAGGGATGGGGTTAGAGAGTGGAAGACTGACCTGATGGGGGTTGGGGAGTGGGGTACTGAGGGGATGGCGGTTGGGGAGTGGGGGACTGAGGGGATGGGGGTTAGAGAGAGGGGGACTGAGGGGATGGGGGTTAGGGAGTGGAAGACTGACCTGATGGGGGTTGGGGAGTGGGGGTACTGAGGGGATGGCGGTGGGGAGTGGGGGACTGAGGGGATGGGGGTTAGAGAGAGGGGGACTGAGGGGATGGGGGTTAGAGAGTGGAAGACTGACCTGATGGGGGTTGGGGAGTGGGGTACTGAGGGGATGGCGGTTGGGGAGTGGGGGACTGAGGGGATGGGGGTTAGAGAGAGGGGGACTGAGGGATGGGGGTTAGGGAGTGGAAGACTGACCTGATGGGGGTTGGGGAGTGGGGTACTGAGGGGATGGCGGTTGGGGAGTGGGGGACTGAGGGGATGGGGGTTGGGGAGTGTGGGACTGAGGGGATGGAGTTAGAGGGTGGGGGACTGAGGGGATGGGGGTTGGGGAGTGGGAGACTGAGGGAATGGGGGTTGGGGAGTGTGGGCTGAGGGGATGGGGGTTAGAGAGTGGGGGACTGAGGGGATGGGGGTTAGGGAGTGGGAGACTGAGGGGATAGGGGTTGGGAGTGGGAGACTGAAAGGATGGGGGTTGGGGAGTAGGGGACTGAGGGGCTAGGGGTTGGGGAGTGGGGGACTGAGGGGATAGGGGTTAGAGAGTGGGGGACTGAGGGGATGGGGGTTGGGGAGTCGGAGACTGAAGGGATGGGGGTTGGGGAGTGGGGGACTGAGGGGATAGGGGTTAGGGAGTTGGAGACTGAGGGGATGGGGGTTGGGGAGTGGAAGACTGAGGGGATGGGGGTTGGGGAGTGGGGGACTGAGGGGATGGGGGTTGGGGAGTGGGGGCAGAGGGGATGGGGGTTGGGGAGTGGGGGGCTGAGGGGACGGGGGTTTGGGAGTGGGGGACTGTGGGGATGGGGTTGGGGAGTGGAGGATTGAGGGGATGGGGGTTGGGGAGTGGGGGACTGAGGGGATGGGGGTTAGAGAGTGAGGGGCTGAGAGGATGGGGGTTGGGAGTGGGGGACTGAGGGGATGGGGCTCAGAGAGTGGGAGACTGAGGGGATGGGGGTTGGGGAGTGGGGGACTGAGGGGATGGGGGTTGGGGAGTGGGGAACTGAGGGGATGGGGGTTGGGGAGTGGGAGACTGAGGGAATGGGGTTTGGGGAGTGGGGGACTGAGTGGATGGGGGTTGGGGAGTGGGGACTGAGGGGATGGTGGTTGGGGAGTGTGGGACTGAGGGGATGGGGTGGGTGTAAGGCCACATGGAGTGGCACAGAAGATGAGACAAAAAATCCTCTTTCTACAAGGTCAAGGTCATACGTTAAATGTCCATGATTTAACATTATGTAATAAGAAACCTTGAACGCGTAACATTCCTTG
Organism: Conus canariensis; assembly: GCA_033310375.1. NCBI lineage: Eukaryota > Metazoa > Mollusca > Gastropoda > Neogastropoda > Conidae > Conus > Conus canariensis. The sequence continues at coordinate 19,813 of JAMYXO010003086.1, read as the reverse complement.
GATCTTTCACACAAATTGCACCATTTTCTTCAAATATATATGTTTTACCCTATTTGTCTTCGTATATACATGCTATTCTTTTAACCATTTGTGATAATACAACAGTCACTCGTCATGAGACCTTGTGTCTGAATGAAAGTCAACCTCAGAAGTCAGGGGTCAAGGTCACATGACATAAACAGAGGTTTGTATTAGAGTTATCAGTGGTCAGGTTCAGTGGCAAATGGATATGGAGATAGACGAATATCCATAGAATTTTGATATGAAGATGTCAAGAATCAACCGAGTCCTTCTCAAACTCAGTCATTTTTGTCTTCAGCCAGGTGAATGGCTGATGACTGAAAGAACAGTCCAAACGAAGGGCCCACTTACATTCACACTGGAGCTGCTGTCCACACCACCCACATCCACATTGTCCGGCTTCTCCTTGTCCTTTCCCGGCAGAATGATGACCATGCTCATCAGGTCTTCAAGTGTGGAACTGACAAACGGGAGCTCCACATACCGGTTTCCAGCCGGGTCTGTCCAGTGGTTGAATTCCCCGGTCTGTTTCATCATGTGGACGTAGACGTGTCTGTTGGGGGTGTGGAAAACAGCCCGGCGTGTGTTCCTCGGCTCAAATTTGTGTAGCCATTGTGCATGGACGTAAGTGCCTTGGGCCAGCACCATGCATGTCGAGGAGTCGATGGAACCCTCGGGCAGCACGGCCCCAATCATGCCCTGCATCCGCTCCAGCATCCAGCCGTTGATGTTTTTCCTTTCACCCTCGGGGTTGTTTCGGAAATCAGCCCTCACGACTTGAACACCAAAGTGCTGCTCTATATCCGAGGTGAAGCTGTGTTTCAACGTGAAGCTTCTATCCACGCAGATACACTGTGCTTCTAGCAGTGTCGAGCCTGTCTTCTTCTCTGCAGTTTTCTTCAGTGATGACAGAGAACTGCCGAAGCCTTTGGGAGGGACGTCCGCGGACCATTTCAGAACCTGCTTCATCTCCTGTAAAGTGGTGCCACGTGCTCCCATGTACGCCATTCCAAGAGTTCCGGCAACGCCGTGCGGTGCACAGACGAAATTGTTGGCCTTTGTAAACACGTCACACCGGATAAAGTTGAGGGTGAAGTGCGTGTTGGAAATGGTCATGTCCTCTATCTCGAATGTTTCAGTCTGGGACGTGGACTGATCCATTGACGCCATGTCTACTATGATTCTGATCTGGTAAAAGGGGTGCCTGGTAATCTTTATGACCTGTAAAAAAAGATAACAAATAAAAGGCGTCAAAAGCTATGCCTTATGAAAAAAAAAAGAAAAAAAAGAAAAAGACACACACGTTCACAGTTGAAACTTCGTTCATTTTTCTTTAAAATCACTTTATGAAAATATGAACAAAATGGTTCTATGTAACGACGCTGACCAGTTCCACAGTAATGCTGTTCGCAGCCTCCATTTACACACCACGTGTTACGTCCCTACAATTGTCAGCCTGGTGCCTCAGTTCTACTTCCGACAAGAAAGGGGTGCAATTGTGCAATCTTTTTAGAAAGATCATTTTTTACCAAAAAAATTTATAGCGTATGCATCTTTTCAGAATTCAATGCAGCGTTGGTTATTCCTGTGTGTTCCAAATTCAAAGTAGGCTCTGTCTGTTGGTTCACGGCCACAGTAATCACAGGATCCATAGCATACAATGTGTGAGTGCCGCTTCACATCTCGTTACACATCAGTTTGGGGCGCTTATTTCACAACGACAATGATGATGATGACGATGACGATGATCATGACGATGATGATGACGATTATAATAGTAGCAATAATGATAATAATGACAATAACAGTAAGAACAATAAGAAAAAAAATAATAACAATAATAATAAAAATGATGATGAGAGGAGGAGGAGGAGGAGGAGGAAGAGGAGGAGGAGGAGGAGGACAATTTCTAAAGCGCCCGTCCTAACAAAGTAGGATAATGGGCGCTGTATAAGTTTTAACAAATCAATATCTAAAATATATGCAGGGCACACACACACACACACACACACACACACACACACACACACACACACACACACACGCACACACACACACACACACGTGGTTCTGCGCGCGCGCACACACACACACACACACACACACACACACACACACACATACACACACACATGCACACACACACACACACACACACACACACACACACACACACAACACACACACACACACACGCACTGGCATACAATGTCACAGAGTATCACACACATAATTACACACTCACTGTATAACATGGTGAATAATTCATTCGTACACAAGCAAATGTGTGCAAGTGACAGGCAGAAATTCAGTACTATTTCAGTACTATTCTGCAACTGGCGATTAAACAGATAAATTGGAAGTGCTGCTTAGAAAGTCATGAACGAAGGGGCTTGACGTAGCTGGAAAGGCAGAGAGTTTCTGAATACTGTCGCAGAAAATGAGGATGCCTTGGAACTGTGCTGCTTTTGGTTGTAAGAGAGAATTCGAAATATATTTTGGGTCGAACGTTTATTTTCAATGACAAGGTGCTGGCATTGATACATTAGATTTGAATGTAATGACACAGTGATTGAGTGGATCATCTGTTAAACTGGTCTTTACAAAAAAAAAAAAAAGCATTTAAGAAAACCGTTACAGTGGCTACGAATTGTGTACATGAGAGAGAGAGAGAGAGAGGAGAGAGGAGAGAGAGAGAGAGAGAGAGAGAGAGAGAGGGTGGGGGAGGGGGTGGGGAGTAAGAAACCGAACAGGTAGAGACGGACAGACAGAGATGGATAACGGCAGTGGGTCTGAATATGAAAAAAAACTAGCAGACAGTTTCCTCACACTAACCCACTGTTCCACACGTACACTGTCTAAGTTTCTTTAGAGCAAGAAATCCTAACCTGGCGTGGTCTGCGGCGTGTGACGTTATCATGTCATGGCATGTACACTTTACTTCATGAACTCACTTCTAGCAGCTCGCCCCCCCCATTCCGACACCCCTCCCCTCCAGTTCTCGACCCCCCCACCCCCCTCCCCCACTCACCCTTCTTGCCCTTCCCCACGTTGAAAGCCTGCAACGCGAGAGAGGCAGTATACTTGTCGGAACTAACCAGCCCAGGCCCAAAGAACTGAAGCGTTAACAGAAAAGTTCATTGTCACCAGCCGCCGTGGCGAAGTGGTTAGCGTCGTGGACTCCCGGCTGGGAGGTCGTGCATTCGATTCGCATCAGAACCATGGGGGATTTTTCTGCCCCTGCCGGCTCCCACCCACAGTTGAGTTTCCTACAGGCCCAGGAGAGACGGTTAATATGTCGGAGCTACCTCACCACATCTTATTTTGCCCGAAACCCCCCTTTTTCACAATCAAATCTCGTCCATCTCATACTACTTTTTGCCAAAATTAACACCTTTTTCTACAATCAAAATTAACATGCAAAAATCTCCAAAAATCGAAGTAATCGTTATTTTAAAATGGGGGGTTTTCGTGCAAAACAAAAAAGGGTGATTTAGCTCCTAGATAATTTTTATCTCTCCATAGCATGAAATCTAAAGGTTTACAGAATTAGTCATCCTAACACAATTAACGCCCGCGGGTTTGATAGTGAGACCTTACTACTTTCTAGTAAGGCTTGGGGCGACTTGGGGTGACATGGAGGGTGACTTGGGGCGATTTGGGGTGACTTGGGGTGACTTGGGGCGACTTGGGGTGAAGGTGTCAAGCGTGCTAAAGTGGGAGGTGTCAGAGAATGTCAAAGTGGAACTGGTAGGACCACTTTGACATCTGCTCAGCGCGTGGCAGAGCAGCGATTTACCCTGCTGTGTTAGCAAGGAAGGCAACGCACACGCTGCCAATCAATAAAGCCGTTGTTGGCAGCGCCCGCAGTGTGCATTGCAGAGCGCGTTACAGAATGTACTATAAGTGCTGCTATTGATTTTGTTATACAATCTTTTACCCGGATTTATGCAGCAGCTTACTTAATTAATTTTTAAATTGGTGTTTTTAATCTGAGTTAAAAATGAAGCCCGAAGTAGCTACAGAGCTTATTAATATACTTTACGAGTTGGATTGGGAGCGGGAGGGTGATAAAGATCAGTTAGAGAGCAGGTTTGAAGAATTAATTACTGATCTTTTTGAGCGCATAAATATGCGAGAAAGCGTAAAGCAGGCCGTTAGTAAAATACCAGATTTTTGGCCCCAACCGGTTATAAAGTTGTTTGCCATTTTAGTTGATAATATGGCTCCTGAAGATGTTAATCTGACTGTTTCTACTGATCCTGAAGGGGTGACTATACGCTTTAATGAAGATAAGTTTTTTCGATTAGAAAAGACCATGAATAATAAATAACAGCTGAATTTACAATTATTTTTTTTATTGCTTTTAAAAAATGGATTGCGACGAGCTATTAAAGTGTGAGGAGGCAGCAGACCTCTGTCATAAAGAAAGATTATACTCTCTGGCTGCATGTGGGAAAACCAGGCAGTATTTAGGCGTTGAACTAAGTATCGAGCAGATTCAGCAATTGTCTACATCAGACGTTGAGAAGTATTACGCTAGGTACGAGGCACAGCTAGGATCAAAAATGGTTAGATCGGTGGGACAGACAATGATTAGTTTATATGCTAAGTTAGTAGGCAAGATAGCGCCGATTGATTCAGAAGAAGATTTAAAATATGACTTAACACAAGATCCGGTTTTAACCAAGTCCCTAGAATCTCTTGCATGTGACATGTATTATAGATTTGGGACGTTGTTATGTCCATTCATCATGGGATTAATTACTTTTAATCACATTAATTTTAATCATATTAATTTTAATCAGACTAAAAAAAATGAGCGAGCAGGAGAAGACTCCACAGGCGAGTGCCCCACAAGTGAATTTACAGGCGAGTGCCCCACAAGTGAATTTACAGGCGAGTGCCCCACAAGTGAATCCACAACTGAGTGTCCCGCAAGTGAGTAGTGTTACTAAAGCTAAAAATTCTGGCCGTGTTGAGGCCGGTCGTAAACTAGCTGAATGGAACAGACTGCAAAAAGCAAACCAAGCAGCAAAACAAAAATTATTAGATAGTAATACAACATCAGCACCAGCACCGCCACCGTCACCAACAACAACACAATCAAACTATAAGATGTATTATTATGTACTGGGGGGCATTGTTGTTGGTGGAGGGCTTTTAGCATACAAGCGCCTAAAGCCATACTTAGCAACAAAGTCACAACCCCCCACAAAAACAGTAAAAGAACCAGCCTCTGCAAAAAAGGTACAACCTCCTGCTGTAGACCCATTTTTAATAAATTAGTTTTTTTAATGTGTTGTTAAGTACTGACTATGTACAAGCTAAGTACTGATTAAGTCAGTTATAACAAGTTAAGTGTAAGTAAAGCGCAAGTTAAGTGCAAGTTAAGTGCAAGTCATGTTAAGTACTAGTTAAGATCTTAAGTTAAGTACTAGTTAAGTACTAGTTAAGTACTAGTTAAGATCTTAAGTTAAGTACTAGTTAAGTACTAGTTAAGTACTAGTTAAGATCTTAAGTACTAGTTAAGATCTTAAGTTAAGTACTAGTTAAGATCTTAAGTTAAGTACTAGTTAAGTCGGTCAAGTCGATTCTCCAGTGGTCTATAGCGTATGTAAACTCAGGATTGACGTAAGTTCGCTTGCTATTATTAGAGTCTAGTGACTTTTTATTAACAGCAGTTGTGTTTACTTGATGAAGAGTAGAGCGCAGATTAACGTTTGCGTGATAAAATACTTTGCGTTCAAAGAGGGCCTGCTTGTAGTTGTCGTGACTTATTTCTTTTTTGACAACTTCTTTACCTATGCCCTTGGCTTTCTTCATTACAGAAGTCTGGGTAGCAACACTATACATCTTTGCCCGTAAGCCAACATATTCTTGTATAACCGTCCCATTGAGTTCATCCTTCATCTTTCCAATCACCTTCTTGTTCACGGTTGAATGTAAAGGCGAATCTTTAGGATAGTCGCATGTGTCGTACCACCCACCAGCTCCTTTGGCCACTTCTATTTCCATGTCTTTGTAAAAGTCTTCAGTTGGGATGTCCAGAATAAAACTATCAGTGTCTGTGTAAAGGACATTTGATTCTGGGTACAGCGGCTTAAAGTAGTCGTACAGAAATTCTAGCATCAATAACTTTGACAACTCTAGCACAGTAAACCCGATAAACACCGGCTTGTCCAACTTCACATTCTGTTTCTTCATCATAACGCCAACCAGGCTGTCACTAAACCGTCTAAAGTCTTGGTAGTTAGGTTTAGAGACCAGCTTAATTGCTTGTTTTTCTTTTGTAACTAATCTTACATCTTTACGCTTGTGTGGATTTTCCATGGTTTTGCCAAAACAGCTGTTGTTCATTAGTTTAAAAAAGTCTTTTTCTGAAGCGTCAGTGGCCGCAGTCCTAAGATCGGTGTTCTTCATGATGTATGGTCTCATGAAAGGCCCTTGATCGAAAGTAATTATTCGGTGAACCGCGGTAAGTTTTAACCCGTGTCTTAGGTAAAATTGTAACAGTCTGTAATGACAGACATACTTTCTCTTGTGTCGAAGATTAGGCACGAGCTTAGGCGGTTCGGTGGGACTCATCTTTAATCTTTCTGCGGCTAAGGGGAAATCGTTATGAAGGTCATGCAACTCTGCGGGATAATCTAAGTCTACTTCTAAGATTAGTCCTATTGGATTATCGGGTGTAAGCTGTGATAGCATACTCAACACGGTAGTAACCTCATGAGGCCCATTTATCATTTTAAAGTTTCTTAATGGCAGTGCCTGGCTCATGGCCCACCCATACAGATTGTTGGCGTCTAAGTACATCAGATAGTTAGATGGTTTGGTGGGGTCATAATCGTCTAAATACTTGTTGTTAGCTCTGCGGTAAGGATGACAGGCCATGCTAATGCCTCCTCTCAGCCCATCTTCAATCATCTGGACTGTATCCAGATCAGATATTAAGTCAATCACGATGTTTGTAGACTTCAAGAATGCGTCCCAAGAAAGGCCCGGGGCAGAGATGTACTGTGATGAATCTAGGCCGTAATGTTTCATGCAAGTGGATCTGTAATTCTGAAAGACGTCAGCTAATAAACACACGTCGGCCAATAAATATTGATCATGATAGTCGCCCATCGTTTTGCAGTGTAATTCTGTCCAGGCTTTCTGGGCGTATTCATAGTCGGCGTCAGATATGTCCTTTCTTCTAAGACTAGAAAAGAAAGCGCCTTTAGGAGGAAGTGAGTCTTCATCAAACCTCTCCCACGAGTCCATGTATTCATAAGGGTAAACGCCTTTACGGACTAAAGATGGGTCGAAATATTGTTTGGTTATTGGACAGTCTTGTAGAGATCCTGATAATTTATCTAAGCTGCTCATCAGATGCTGGGCAGAGTCATAGAAGGATAAACAGTCTACAGTAAAGGTCATGTACTTTTCTGATGATTGTGCAATACAGCTAACCCTCTTACATTCAGAAGTTATTGCTTGCATGATAAAGTGAGAATCGTAGCCTCGTAAGTTATGAAAGAAGATTGGCAGTTTCCATTTTTCGGGGTTAACCTTGAGTTGAAGATTACAGCCGTTGTGTGCTGCCCCTCTGAATTTTCCAGTAATGTGATCATGATCTCTTACAGTGTCGCCTAATAACTTGCATTTGCATATCCAGCAGTGGGTGGCTGACTTATAACGTTCTTCATCTTCAGGAGTCATCTTAATGTCTGAAAGGTTCAGCTGATTAGAGAATTGATTGCGAAGGTGTTTCATCTGCTCCAAAAATCGATCGGCCGCGTTGGGACCTCTGTAAATCTCCGGCTGTGTGTGTCCGCCATCTGACCTAACAACGACGAAAGCATAAGAACAGATCTGATGACGGGATAATATGGTTGTTTTTTGTTGTGCCCGCTCTTGAGGGCCGTAGTACTGTAGCAAGATTGATTCAAAGTCGGCATAGACTACGTATGGGCTCATCTGCATTTTGTGTACATTCTTAAAACCAACCTTAGACCCTGGTTTTGGCGTAAGAAGTTCGATTTTGCAGTCTACAAAACTTTTACAATGTTTTTTATGACTGGCGGCGGCCTCTATAGTTGGGATCCTGACCAAACACCTTCTACAAAGCTCTTGTTTAGATTCGTGCTTTGTAGTATAAGTCAGAAGTTTACTCATTGTTCTAATTAATACATAATGGCTCTTGGAACCGTCTGCAAACAGAATCAGGTCTACATGATTCTCAAGTGAGTCGCCTAAAGTAGGGGCTTCGGGAGAAATTCTTAGAGGGACTAGATTGTCTACTGAATTCCAGGTGTATACGCTTACGGTTATTGGTTGTTTTGTTCTTCAAACTGGTCGATACTTTCTATACTCACTGGAAAGTTTATGTTATCAAAGTTCAGACTATCTTTATACTGCCAATAATTGGAAACTCTCTCTGCATTCTTTTTAACTGGATGTAAATGCGCCAAAACACACCACATGAAACACAAGTTATCTGAATTATGTATGTTTAAGGCTGCTCGTTTAAAAACTAACTCTCTGGGGAGAGGGATGTAAGAATTGCCGACTATAGGAGAGTATTTAGTTTGTCTTAATTTGATTTCGAGGACTGTTCCTTCAGACCAGCCAGAGCCGCGCAATTTCGCTTCTTCACTTGCATGGTTAAACTGTGTAAGCATGTAATCAGCCCAGCCAGGTGTAAAGTCGTGATAGCTGATTACTTCTTTCTGTCTAGTTGATACCCAGACTTGCATACTACTATCATCGGGGGTTATATATTCAATCAGAATGGCCAACAACACTTTTGCTGGCGGGTTAATTTGAAGAGACCCTGGGATTTTAGAAATAGCATGTGTTACACTTTCCTGAACGTTTGTGGGCTTAATAATGTCCATGTCTAATTCAATGAACATATTGCTTAATGATTTGTTACTACCCAACAACGTACTGTTGGAAGGTAGTATTTCAAACTCGGACTCACTTGTAGGGTTCATTTTTTAACTCACAATATTTACGTAAATTAAAAAAAAAAAAGTAAGTAAAAGTAAGTAAATGCTCTTTTATTCTTCGCCCAGGCGTTGCAATACTTCAAGACACCCTAATCTTACAAGAACGCCTGCCAATATTTTAGCTTTTTCTGAATCACTACAGTCAATGTTTAACTCTTTGATTGCTTTGTCAAATAGTTCACTATGATTTTTGATTAAATTGTTTACATCATTCTCAAACCCAGATTTACTAAAATCAATGTTTAACACTTTCATCGTTTCGTCAAATAGTTCATTACAATTTTCTATTAAAATCATTAGATCAGATTCGTTGTGTTTGGCCGTCATTTTTAAATCTAAAAATTAAATAAATAAAAAAATAAAACCATGAGTTTAACGCTGGTTAATTATGCAGTGCCCATTGTCGGTGTTATAGTTTATTCAACCCTAGCAAAATGTTTGTTAAGAATAAAGCCGCCCAACATGGGAAAGATAGAAGATTCGCCGAAACTAGTTACAACCTTATTTTTAGCTCTGGCAACAAAAGATTATCTGATTAAAAAGCACATAGACAGTCTTTCATATTATGATTATTTTAATTATTTTTTTAGTTAATAAAAAATATGAGCACTGCAAAGATCATCAATACTATTTACCACTCTGCTGTAATCAGCGGTCTTAGTATAGGATATAGCATGTTAGCAAAAAACATGTTTAAAATGAGGCCGGCTGATCTAGGAAGGTTAGACATTGAGGATGTTGTTAAGGTTATAGCTGTAATAACCGCAGGGATTGCCTCAAAAGACTTTCTTGTTGCACAGGGGATTATCCCAGAAAACATCAATGCATAGAAAGATTAATGCATAGAAAGATTAATGCATTTAGGCAGATTGATTTATAAAAAAAAGATTCATTCATTTATAAAAAAGATGTCTGGAATAGTTCTGATGGTGGGCGGGGCTATTGTTAATGCATTGGCTTTCTCTGGCAGCAATTATATGTTTAGTAAATTGCGGTCTGATGAAGAGAGAGAACGCCATAACAAGGCAATGGAAGATTTAGCTAAGGCAAGAGACGCTTACGAGAAAAGAAGAATTGCTCACTTAGACTTTATTAATAAAAAGTTAAGAGAGCAGGGACATGCAGAGCACACATTTACAGACGTTGATGAAGCAATGAATGAGTATTACTTAGTGACAAGAAAGAAGTTTCTAACATCGTCACCGCCAGAACTGTCTGACTTTTATGAACCATCTGAGGATCAGAAAATGGTAGAAATAGGCTTTATTATAGGTGCTATGGGAGCAATCTTTCTTCTTGCATATTCAATCTAAAAATCATAGTTAAAAATGTAATAAAAACACGCTCTTATGGACGATACAAAGTACAAAATATATTATTCTCCTGGAGGGTATTGGAAAGGAAAGGCTGCTATTGATAAACTGAGTAAAGCTGCTAGGGTGTCTGAATCAGAAGCGAAAGACTGGCTTTCAAAACAAGCGATCTGGCAAATATATCTGCCTGCCCCAAAAAGAATAATAAGGCCTCGATTCGTTAACTCAGTTCCTAATGACACCCACCAGATGGACTTGTTGTATCTTCCGCATGACAAAGTTAGAAGAAAAAAGTTTAAGTATGCTCTTACAGTTGTTGATATGGCTTCAAGGTATAAAGACGCTGAGCCTTTAACAGATAAAAGCTCAACTGCTGTGGCTGTGGCTTTACAACAAATATACATGCGAGGTCCATTAAAGTATCCTAGGCTGATCCAGGTTGATGATGGGAAAGAGTTTAAAGGAGCTGTAAACCAACTGTTTTTAAGACGCCGGGTTACAGTTAAGAGAGGGATTCCAGGCAACCATCGCTCCCAGGCTCTAGTAGAAAACTTTAATAAGAATCTGGCTGAGCGTCTGTTTACCTATCAATATCATAGAGACCTTATGGACAAAACACGCAACACAGAATGGGTTAGGAGATTGCCAGCAGTCTTACGCGCCATGAACAACGAAGAATTTAAAGCAACAGGTCTTAAACCGGTGAACGCAATCAAATTTAAAAAAATTAGCATTACTGAAGACATCCAAGGCAGTCAAAAACTCTTGCCGTTTGGATTAAAAGTAAGATACTTGTATGCTCCTGGAGAGGCAGAGGGCGATGTTAGAATTAGAGCCACAGACCCTATATGGAGTGTAGATGTATATGAAGTTGAAAGAATTATGAAAACAGCCCCTCCCGTGTATTATTTAAGAGAGACTTTATCTTCCAGCGGTGCTACTACGTCTAAAAAGCCCGCCCCTAAAAGATCGTTTGTTCGCGAAGAGTTGCAAGTTGTCCCGCCAAACACAGTGCCGATTAGTTAAAAAAAAATAGTATTCATTTTTTTGTTAAACTTATGATTTATTTATTTTTTTGTTAAACTTATGATTTATTTATTTAGTTCACATCTTATTTTTTTTAGTCTATTTTGGGATTAACTGATTGTTTGCTTGCTTTTCAATGTTCTGTTTGATTGTCTCAGTGTCTACTTGTTGCGAAGTAAAAGTCTTTCTCCACTCCTTTTGAAGTTCAGTTTTTTGTCGTCTGTAATCCTCACCATCAGCCATAAGGCGCTCAAATTCTTCAGCTGTAATGTTTTCATCCTGCAATGCTTTGCTTATTCTCAGTCTTAATGAACAAAGTTTTGCTGATGCTAGGGCTACAATGGCAGTGTGCTTTTGTAGTTTAGGCGTTAATTTTTTTAGAACAGCACTCACAATCATAGACATAGCACCTAAACCCAAACCAAGGCTCCCTAATGCTAAAGAGGCTGGCGCTCCGGCCCCAGTAGCTAAAAGAGCAACGCTAGACCCAGCACTTACGCTCGCTACAGCTGATGAGCCGGTGATTATATAAGAAAGAGTATTTAAAACTTTAGCATATTTCTTTCTAGTAACCCTATACTTATCCAAGTCGCTTTCTATTTCTTCTTGAAGTTCAGTTATTTGCTCTAACCTAAACTTTTGAGCCTGATCATCCATTTTTTAATTAAGATTAATTTTTAATTAAGATTAATCTTGTACATATCTTCTTATTAACCCTTCTGGCAGCACTTCATCAACAGAGTAAAACGCAATAAAATCAACATACTTAATGAAAATAAAATCAAGCACTGTTAGTTTAGTATTGTCAACCATCACAGTGACTTTGTCAGATGATACAGAAGTGTTTATTTCATCCCCGTTTTTAGTAATAACAATAACAAGCCTAAGAGGCCCATCCAAGTTTTCAGACTTTATTTGTACGCCTCTGATTAACGTATGCTCTGGCAAACTAGGATCAGACTCCTTGGAGTAATAAATAAGCGAAAAAGCATCGTCATTTTTCTAGGCAGTGATTCTAGTTTTGGGTTAAATTCTAAGCCAACGGTGTCATCCCCCACTTCAGCTAAGGACTTCTTTCTCTGCAGCATATATTCAGAGCCCCGCTTAGTTATTTCAATCTGCTTTTTCTGTTGTGTTCCTGGGACTAGGCTAGCAAGAAGGCGTCCTTCATTCAAAGCTTTTCTAAAATTGTATTTCTTATCAAAGTATACATAGGGGCTTCGTAGTTCAAACTTTAAATTCCAGTTAATGTCAGGAAGCAACGCCCAGGCATTCTCTCGTTTATGAAGTTTGTATTCATGTTTGCCAAAATCGTTTGCCCTTAGATTTCTTATCTCTTCCAGGGTAGGATATTGCTGTCGTTTTTTATCTTCAATTTCTATTCGTTTGTAAACACCATCGTCGGTGTACTCAAATCCATAAACATTTCCTGCCACTCCTATTAGATCAAAGTCAGTTGTATCTGCTAGATCTTTTATCTCTACTGCAACGCATTTAGGAGCTAACTCTGCTTTTGATTCAGGTCCTCGAGACATTCTTTTTAATATAAACAATTTATTATAAATAATCTATAGTAAACAATCTATAGTAAACAATCTGTAATAAACAATCTATAATAAGCAAACGTATTGAACTGGTGGGTCAGTCCGTAAGCATAGTTTAGCGTGCTTAGATTTTTCTAGCTGCTCTTTTATTTTTTTTAGTTCATCCTTGTCCCTGATTATATAGTTTTCACTTAAACATTCTTCAAAACTATCTCTGTCCTTAGTATAGAATAAGATGACTGATTTTAACTGCGATCTAAAGTCTTTTAAGACAGCATTGTATTTCTGAGTTAAGAGCCAAACAGAAAACTAATGCGTGTCTTCCGCTAAAGGCCAGCTTAGACAGGGTCCTTCTTTTTTTAACAATGTCTTGTTTCGGCTGAACAGTCATCAATAATAAACAGCGTTTCAGTTCCCTCAAATAGCCTATAGTAATGTTCTAAACAGTCGCTTAGCTTGTCAGTAGGATCAACTAAAAATATATTCTCGTTGTCCAAACAAACTGCCTTTCTTTGTAAGACTTGTTGTGCTTTAATGGTTGTGCAGAATATAACAATGTACTCGTAATGAAATCTGTAGATGTTTGTACAAATCAAGCACGAAGACAGTTTTTCCCACACCCAGTAATCCCACAAATAAGCGAACAGTGCGGGTCTTTGGGCAAAAAGTTCAAACTATCCATCTGTTTTAATAGGCTATTTCTTTCAGTCTATTTTCTTCAATGTTCAGTGGGCGTCATAAACGCAAAAACGTGCATTTGTATCTGGCCATTCTCCTCCTCTTCCTTATTAATCTGTATGAGTATGCATCTGACCTACCCTTCTTCCGCTCCCGTGCAGTCTGTTGTCATACGTGGATCTAAAATCCAGCCATAGTCCATATTTGTCTGTTAGATAATCTTCAAGTCTTACATCGTGAAGGTGAAGTTTTTTACACACATGATCGGCTGTGGGGTTGTCTGTCTGCCTCCAGCAAACAATTTTCTTATTTCATCAAAGTGTTGGTCAGGTAAAAGTCCAGCTGAATACAACTGAAAGGCTTGCCATCTACTGTGCAAGACAGATGTCAATTTTTGGGTTGTAAAACACTCAGATTCTCTCTGAAAAGGAGCTGAGGGTTTAGTAAATAGCAAGAGAACCCCCTTTAGGGACCTTAAAGAATTGTTATAGTATTTCCAGACGGTGTCTTGCTTGTTTTAATCGCTAGACTGTGGTGTAAAACTCTTTCAAAGTAAACAACCGCCCTACTTTTATACTGGTTTAAGATTGTTCTAGCCAGTTCGGGGTTAGTAACAACGTAAAAAATTAAGAGAGATGTTACTGACAGTGTATCTGGCTTGAGGGTCATCTGATAGAATAACAGACCCGCTGTCATTGAATGTCAGTTCGTAAGTAAGTTTGTCTCTTAGTGCGCCTTGGTAATATGGCTGATGGGTTTTTAACAGTTCAAAATCTAGAGGGATGCAAAATCTGTTCTTAAAATGCTCGCGCTATTGCCTGGTCTCCTCGTCTTCCTTTGCATCTGCAGCATTAAGCCTGTGCTTAAGACGTTTGGGCTCTGGATCCCCTGAAAGATTTTGTCTTTCCTTTCTGTTCTGGGTAGCCACAGATCAGAATAGAGATTAAAAATGTCTGCGCTACTCAGTGAGAAGACTTCTCTACTTCCAGTTTAATTACCATATTTTTAATGATGGCTTGCCAGGTTAGCAACGACAGTAGCATTAGGATCCGCCGACTCAATATCTATTTTGAATGACAGCCTGGCAGTGCCTGGCTTTATAACATCGTCAGCTCAAGGTCACTAAATCTTACTGTTAACATTTCATTGGGCTCAATTGTTGATGGATTATTTACAACGCGCACAGTCTGTCTTATGCCTTTTATGCCGTGGGGTCCTTCGCTTTTCTGAATGGATCGAGGTCGCAGCCGTAATGGATTCATTTTTTATAAAACAAAAAATAATAAATATATAAATATGTCTGGCGAAGATTATTGGCGCGTTGATCCTATTGAAGAAAAAGATGAAACAGAATGGGTCCTTCATTGCAAGATGAACTTGAAGAAGCAGAAGCACATCCTTTACTCCTAGACAGCCTCAAGATGTAGGTTCTTCACTCCTTAGTGCTCGTCAAAATCTTTTAGGAGTAGGCTCTTCACTCCATAGACAGCGTCAAGAACTATTGCTGCAACGAATTGAATCATTCTATAGAAGTATAGGGCGGGAGCTGCCAGACACGATCGATTCTAACGATTTGAGATGGGAAAAGTGGGCGGAGACGAGGAAGGTCATTTGTTTATAAATTATAAGAAGGGCAATAAACAAATGCGTAAACAAGTTACTGATAGCCGGGACCCCTCCGAGTTTTTAACTCTGGGTCACTTGGAGAGATTCCTATTCGGATCAGAAGGCGATTAAATATTGCAGATCAAGGAAGTCTGCTCTAAGGTCTAAGGCTGTTAGTGCTTTACAGAACGTGAAGCAAAGGCTGCCAACACAATCTGAAATACAAAACATACCTCTTCAAGAATTAAAAACGAACAGCAGATGATCTAATAGCAGAAATTGAGACGAGTTTAAATGAAGAAACAATTGGCGGTTCTCAATTGCTAGGCAAAGAGAAGGTGAGCTGAGTCCTGAAGAAGAAACGGCTTTAAAAAAATTGATGATCCTTCATTGCCTGAGCGCGAACACGAGGTTCTTAAAGCTAGAATCAAGGATCTTGAAGTTGAACTGCGTGACCTCAGGTCTGTTAAGTCTGCTTTAACAACTACAAACGAAGAATAAAAAACAATTTGGCAAAATTTATATACTAGAGAGAGAGATAGAAGAAGAAAATAATAAACTGGTGATGCAGATGATAACAATTTAGGACAAGAAGAAAAGGCTAGAATACAGGCGAAAATACAGGATTTAATGATACAAAGGGCAAACAGGTTATCAGCGTTGTATATTAACAGAGAAAAAATAGATGCCCAAATAAGCAGATCAGAGAAACTATAGACAAAATGATTTATGAAAATACTACGCTAGCAGAAAGAATAAGGACTCTGTTCAGAGAGCAGGGGATTACAATAGTTTTGTATATTAACAGCCGTTGGGTTTGCTATCTCTACACTGGTTTATGCATTAACTGGCAGTGCGCCAACAGGACCAGTAGCTCCTCCAACGCCTCAGCCCGGTAAAAGTTGGATTAGAAAACAACTGCACCATCTAGCAAACCATTAAAGAAGTTAGCTGTCAAGCGCTTGATGCTCTGCTGGCATAAAAAGGCAGTGTTGTTAGTTGGGTTTTGTCTACCATAGGCAAAGTGGCTGGTTATATGGCTGACCATCTGTGGACGTTAGGAGTGCTGGCTGCTGGTTTAATTTTTAGTGAAATAAAGTATGGCTAATCCAGTAAAAGTTAAAAACACAACAAGGGCCGTCTTTTCGCTAGTGTGTCTGTCGGGGTGAGGTACATCAACAGGTGGGGGGGTCGCTTTCTGGACTGCTTATAAACTGGTGGGGGGTCGCTTTCTGCAGGTTTGGGCTAGATACTTTTTTTTAAATGGCTGGCGCTGGCCTTGTGTTTAAGCCTTGATTGTGTCCTAAGTTTTGATGTCTCGGCTATGAGGATTTCATTTTATAATTCTGTATATGCAATCTGTAGTCTAAGGTCAGAAGGCAGATGTATAATCCATGGAAACAAAGTTCATTTGATTTATGAAAGAACGTTTTGGTCTTTGTTGTGGAAGGAAATAAAGCAGAGTTAATGATCTTTAAATTGGCAAAAAATTGTTTTTGGGTCAAAGTGAAAAATTGCCCCATATGCTAGATTGGTCTGTGTTGGGGCCCCCCTAAAAAAGGCCCAAAGTGGGTTTTATGGAGTTTAAAGTTTTTGATCTGGATTGTTGGGGTTTTTAAATTTTAAAATAAAGGTTGGGGTTGGGGGTTTTTTTTATCCCCTTAAAATTGGGAGTTTGATTAAAGGGGGGGGGCCAAAAAAAAATTAAAATTTCGGGGGCCCCAAAAATAAATTTGTAAGTTTTTGGGGTTTTTAATTTTGTAAAAATTTTTTTTAAGGGTTAATTTTGTTAAATTCTTGGGGCATTTTTTTTAAAAGCTTTTTTGCCCTTTTGGGGGGAAAATGGTTAAAAAACGGTTGCGTTGGGGAGGCAAATTGTAGTTCAGTTATTTTTGGCGTTAAATAAAAATTAAAAAATTTTTAGGGATTATAAGAGGGGGGGGGTTTTAAAAAGGGTTTTTTTATATAAAACCCCGCCCCCATTGGTTGAGCAGTAAATGAAATTTTTAAATGATTCTGGTAAAAGGGCCCCAGGGGGTTCCCCATGCGAGGCCCCACCCTAACTTTTTTGGGGGGGTTTAAAAATTTGTTGGGGGGTTTTAAAAAGTCTGACTAGAAAAGCCATTGATTATCACTGCGATGGTTAGGTTCTAAAGTCCAAAGATTTGGGCTTTTAAACCCCCCTAGTGTTAAGGGGCCCCCTTTTATATTTAAAAGGTTATTTTTTAAAAAGATTTTTTTAAAAAGGGGATTTAAAAAGGTTTATTTTTATATAACAAAAAAAAACCCTAGTGTGTTTTAAGAAAAAATTTTAAAAATTTTGGGCGGTAATGGGGTTGTTTGGGGAAAAATTTTGGTTTTTAAAAATTTTAAGGGTTTAAATAATTGAAAAAGCTAAAAATTAATGGTTAATTTTTAAAAATAAAGGGGGGGCAATAAAATAAAAATAAAAATTGGGGAAGGTTTTTTACAGTTTTGTTCTTTAAAAATTATTTAAAATTAGGATATTGAAAATTTTTAAACAAAAAAAACCTCAGAATTACTACCCCACTTTCACTAGAAAAAAAAAAGGGGGAACCCCATTTTCCCCAAAAGGTTTTTGTAGAATTTGGGTACCACGTATAGCAGTCTTATAAATTTAGTACAAGAGAAAAAATTATTTTTAAAAGGAAAAAAAAACCAGGGGTTTTCTTTAAAAAGATTTTATTTTTCCTTTTGGGGAAATTAAAAAAAATATAATTTTTTTGATGGCAATTTTCTAAATTTGGGGGTATCCCCCCCTTAAAAGGGGGTTTTTCCCCATTTCATTTTAAAAAATTTGGTTTAAAAAAGGGTTTTAAAATTAAAATTGGGGGTTAAAAATTTAGTGGGTTTAAAAAAAAAACCAAGGGGGGAAAAGGGGGGTTTGTTTGTTTGGGGTTGTGGGAAAATTTTAAAGGGGCGAAAGTGGCCCCTTAGATTTTTTGCTATGGAGAGAAAAAATTTATCTGGAAAACCTTTACCGGTTTTTTTTTTGCCAAAAAACCCCCTTTTAAAAAAGATTATTTTGATTTTTGGGGTTTCGAAATTAATTTTTTTTGTGGGGAAAAAGGGGATTTTTAATTTTGGGGAAAAATTTTTTTTGGGGAGGGGGGGAGTTTGTTTTTGAAAAGGGGGGGTTTTTTGGAAAAAAGAGTGTGGTGGGTTTGGGCCCCAATTTAACCCCTTTGGGGGTTTTAGGGTTTTACAGTCGAGTTTCATCCACAAAAAGGGGGGCCCTTTTTTAGGTTTTTTGTAAAAAGTCCTCCCCCAAAATGGGGTGATGTTTTTGGGCCCCGGTTGAAGAGTATTTTATGAAAGTAAGGGTGGGGTACAGCTGTAGGAGTCTGGGGGGAAAAAAAAAATTAAACCTTTTTTTATGTTATTTTATGATAAAAATTTTTTTTTTTTTTAAAATTTTTGGTTTTATGCCCTTAGGTTTCCCCTTTCGTGTTTCCCCGTCTGGGCCCGGGGGTTTGGTTCCCCTCGGGGGTATGGTATTGGAAAAATTATAAAATGTGTTTGGAAAGGGGTGGTGGTCTTGGTGGGCCCTTTCTAAAAGGTGCGAAAAGCAATTATTGGTGTGGGGGGGGAAAATAGCGATAGAAATAAAAAAAAGCTTTTGAAGGGGATGGGCGGGGTTTTTTTTTCCTGGGGCGGGTTTCCCTTTGGGGCGCTTCAATTGATGTTCATCTTTTTTTTTTTTTTTTTTTTTGGTAGTATGGATTCCTGAAACCCTTTTTATGGGGAAAGGGTTAATCTTTAACCCAAAAAGGGGGTGGGTTTGTTTTATGATTTTTTTTTAAAATTTTGGAGTAAAATTTAAATTGGGGAGGTGAAGTTTTTTAAAAAAATTTTTCCCCAAGGAAAAGGGTCTTTTCCCCAACGTGGGGGTGGGATTTTAGTGTGTGCAAAATTTTCGGGGGCCCTTAAAAAAACTGGTTTATGTTATTTGAAGGGATGAAAAAAAAGGGAAAATAGAAAATTAAAAGGGGGGAAAAACCCCGTACCGAAACCCCGGCGGAGATTGAAGCCAGGATCCCCAAAAATTTAAATGGGATTCCCTGAGTTTTGGGTTTTTTTTTTATTTTTTTTTTTAATTTTTTGTTTTAAAATTTTTGGAGGAAAGTTTTAAACAAATTTTTGTGTTTTTCCCGGTATTTTTTAAGGGGGGGTTTTTGGGGAAAGATTTTTTTTTTGGGGGGTTTTTTTTTTTTTTTGGTTTTTTTTTTAAAGACTTTTGGGTTGGGGCTTAAGGGGGGACCCCCTGTTTGGTTTGAGGGGGGGTAAAGAATTTTGGAATTTTCCCCCAAAAATTTTTAAAGGGAATGCAATTTTTTTCAGTGGTGAACTTAAAATTTTTGAAAGGGAAAGTGGCCCCTTTTGATTCAAAGGTTAGTGAGCAAACTAGATAAATAGGGGCAAAAACCCCTTTCCCCTTTTTTTGAACTAAAAATAGGGAAAAAGGAAAAATGCCCCCCCCCAAAAAAAAAAAAACAACAAAAAAAACCAAAAAAACAAAAAAATTTCCTAGGTTTCTGCCAAGGGGTTTTTTTTTTTAGGAAAAAAGATTCAGAAAATGGGGAAGGGGAAAACAAAAAAAAAAACAAAA
>JAMYXO010003085.1:0-21298 GCA_033310375.1 Conus canariensis | reverse complement strand
GAAAATTTTTATTTTCCCTTTTCTCCCCCTTTTTTCCAAAGGGGCCCAAATTTGGCCAAACTTTTGGCCCCCCCCCCCCTTTTTTTTTAATTAAAAATTTTTAATAAAATTTCAAAACCTTTTCCCCCTTTTTCCCCGGCCCCCTGTTTTAAAAAAACCCCCTTTGGTCTTTCCAATGAAAAAGGGGAAAACTTGCTGCCCCCCCCACAAAATTTTAAAAATTTGCTTTTGGGGGAATTTTAAAAAATTACTTTTCCCCCTTTTTAAAAACCCTTTTCCCCCCCGAAACGGGAAAAAATTAAAATTTATTTGGGAAACTAAACAAAACTTTTTAAGGGGCCTTTCCCCCCCTTTTTAAATGTTTTAAAAACCCAAGACCCCCTTTCTGAAAAAAAGGGGATTTAAATTGGCTCCCTTTTCCCTGGGGACCCCTTTTGGTGGGGAAACCCTTAAAAAAACCAAGGGTTTTTTAAAGGAAAAGGAAATTTAAAGGGGAAAGGTTTAAAAAAAATTAAACTTTAATTTAAAAATAAAAAATTTGGGGCCATGAAAAGGGGCCGCTTTTGCACTTTTTTAAAACATCTTTTTTCCCCCAAAAAAATTTTTTTTATTTTCCCTTTTCCCGATTTCCCAAAAACCCAAAACCAAAATTAAAAAGGGGGGCGTTTTTATAAAAACCCCAATTGAAAAAAAAAAAAACCGGGGGAAGGGGAAATCCTAAAATTTTCCCCCCCCCCCAAAATTTTCAAAAAAAGGGGGGCCCTAAAATAAAAAACCCCAGCCCAGTTTTTTTAAAAAATTTTTCCCCACGGGGAAAAAAAACCAAATTTCCCGGGTTAAAAAGGGGCCAATTTTTTTATTAATTTTTGAAATTTTTTCCCCACAACAGGGGTTTTTCTTTTTTAAAACTTTGGTTAAAAATTTCCAATTTAAACCTTTTCCCTTTTAAACCCTTTTTTCAAAAAAAGGGTTCCCACAATTTCCCCCAAAACTAAAACCCTTTTTGGGGATACCTTTCCCCCCAAATTTTTTTTCCCCGGGGGCCAAAAGGGGGAAAAAGTGTATGGGGAAAAATTCCCAAAAACATTTGGTCCACAATCCCCCACACCTTCCAACCCCTTTTTAAAACAACCCTTTTTCCCCCACCTTTTTTCCCCGGCCACGGGGGGGGGGGGCCCAAGGGGAAAAGGGAAAATTTCCCCCACCCCACTTTTGCCCCCCCGCAAGGGCCATTTCCACCCCAAAAAAAAAAACCCCCTTTTTAAAAACACCTTAAAAAAACCCCCTTTCCCCCCCCCCTTTAATCCCCGGGAAAAGGGGCCCAAGGGGTTATTGGGGGCCCCAAAATTTCCCAAAAATTTGCCCCCCCACAAGGGCCCCCTTCCCCCCTTAAAAAACCCCCAACCCCTTCCCCCCAAAACCCTTTTAATTCCCCGGGCACGGGGACAGGGGTATGGGGAATTCTTTTCCCCCTTTTGGGTCCCCCCCCCAAATTGAAACCTCCACCCCCCAAAAAAACCCCAAACCCCTTCCCAAAAAATTTAAAAACCCCCAACCCCCCTTCCCCCCCACCTTTTTCCCCCGAAACGGGAAACCCGGGTGGGGAAAAAGGGGGTTTTCCCCAAAAACTTTGGGCCCCCCGCAATTCTTTTAAAACCCCCCTTTCCCAAAAACCTTCCAAAAACCCCCCCTTTCTCCCCAAACCCTTTTTCCCTCCCAACCTTGGGGGGCCCCATTTGGTTTTTTACCCCGCAATCCCAACTAAAACCAAAAAAGGGGCCCCCCCTTTACAAAACCCCTTTCCCCCCCCCTTAAAAACCCCCCTTGCCATCTTGGGGTTTAAAAGGGGGAACTCAAAAACCCAATTGGCCCCCCACAATTGGGCCCCCCAAATACAAAACCATTTAACCAAAAACCCCTTCCCCCCCTTTTCCCCTTTTGGCACGGGACCAGGGGAAAGGGGTTTTTCCCAACCCACCATTTTTCCCCGGCAAAGGGCCAAATTAAAACCTTCCCAAAAAACCCTTAAAAAAACCCCCTTTTCCCCCCCCCTTATCCCTCCCAAAAACTGAAAAGGGTTTTTTAAAACCCGGGCCCAAATCCCCATTTTAACCCCTTTTAACCGGGAAAAACCCCTTTAAAAACCCCCTTTCCCCCCCCCCCTTTAAAACCCCCTTGGGCATTTTCAGGGGGAAAACCTTTTTTCTAAAACCATTGCCCAAAAAAAACCCAACTACCCCTTTGGGCCAAAAACCACCTTTAAAAAACCCCTTAAAAAAACCCCCCTTTTTTTTCCCCCACCAAAAACCCCTTTTGCCCTCCCCCCATTTGTTTTATTTTTTTCCCCTTTTCCAATTTGTCCCCAAAATTTTTGGCATCCCAACCCCTTTTCCCCAAAAACCTTAAAAAACCCCCCTTTAAACCCCCTTTCTCCCCCCATACCCCCCCCTCCCAACTCCAGTTTTTAAAAAAGGGGCCCCCCCTTTTCCACAATTCAACAAACCAAAACCCCCTTTCCCCCAAAAAACCATTAAACCCCCCCCACCCTTCTCCCCCTTTTTCCCGGGAAAGGGGGCCCGTTTTAAAAAAAAATTTCCCCATAAAACCCACGCCCCCCAAGGGCCCCTAAAAAAACCTTTGGGGCAAAAACCCCCCCCCCCAAAAACCCCCCCCTTTCCCAACGGGACCGGGTTTAAAAGGAAATTTAAAAAACCCTTTGGCCCCCAAACCCAAATTTCCCACTAACCCTTACAAACCATTTTTGGGAAAAACACCTCCCCCCAAAACCTTTAAACCCCCCGGGGCCCCAAAAAAACTGGACAAGGGGGGTTAATGGGGGAATTTTTTTTCCAAAATTGGTTCCCCCAAAGGGAAATTTTTTTTTCCCCCCTTTAAAAAACCACCCCTTTGGGAAAAAAAACCTTTCCCTTCCCCCCCCTTTCCCCCCCTCCCCAACAAAAAAGTTTTTAAAAAAAATTTACCCACTTTGGGTTCCCAAAACAATTCCCCAATTTAACCCCTTTTTAAAAAAAAACCCTTTAAAAACCCCCCAACCCTTCCCCAAAAAAAAACAAATCCCGGGCACTGGCCCAATTTTGTATTTTTTTTCCCCCCCCAAGGGCCAAATTTTAACCCCTTTGAAAACCCAAACCCCCCCCCCAAACCCTTAACCCCTAAAAAACTCCCCAAGGGGAAATGGGAAATTTTTTAAAACCCAACATGCACACAAAAAAACCCTCCCCACCCATTTTTTGGCCCCTTTTTTTTGGGGTTTTAACCCCTTTTTTTTTAAATTTTCCAAAAAATTTTCCCCCCCTTTTCTTTTTTTTTTCCCCCTTTCCCCCCCAAGGGAAATTTTCCCCCCAATTTTAAAAGGCCCCACCCCCCCATTTTTCTCCCTCCCCCACTTTCCCAAAAACCCAGCAAGGGGGAACCAAAACACCCCACACCACCCCCACACCCCCCAAACCCCCCAAAAACCAAAAAAAAACCCAAAAAAACAAAAACCCAAAAAAAAAAACAAAACAAAACCCACCCCCCTCCCCCTGAAAATGCAAAAAAAAATGCCCCCCAACCCCCCCCCAAAAAACAACTCTTTTCCCTTTTCTCCAATCCCCCAAAAAACCAGAAAAAGGGGGAAGACAAACACAAAACAAACCACCCACCCCAAAACCCCCAAAACAAAAACCAAAAAAACAAAAAAAAAACCAAACAACCAAAAACCAAACCCCCACAAAAGGCCCGGGGCATTGCCCCCAAATTTTGGGCACGCCCAACCAACCCCCCACCCCAACCCATGCCCCCCCCACACCCCACAAAACCCAACCCCCAACCACAAACACACCACCCCCCAACAAACCCACCCCCCCCAACCCCAAACCCCCCCCCAAACACCCCGGCACCCCACCCACCCCCCCCAAACCACCAACCCCACAAAATTTGGTTTCCAATTTTTAAACCCCCCCCCCCCCCCTTTAAAAAAACCCCAACAACCCCAAAAACCCAAAATTTTAAAATTTTTTTTTTTGGGAATTTTGGGGGCCCTTGGCGGGGGGGCCCTTGGAAAACCCCCAAGGGGGGCCGGGGACTTTGGGGCCCCCCGGGGAAAAACCGGGTTTTGGGGGGGGACCCCCGGGGGGCCCCGGGGCCCTTAAAATGCGTGGGGTGTTCCCAAGGCCCCCCCGGGGCCCACATTTTTTTTTCCCCTTCCCTTTTTCCCCCCTTTTCCCCTCCATTGTTTTTTCCCCACTTTTCCATAACCAAACCCCTTTCCCTTTCCCCCCTTTTTTTCCTTGGGTTTTAAAATTCCCCCCGGGGACGGGGGGGGGGGAAAAACCAATAGCTGCCCCCAAGAAGGGGGAGGGTTTGTTTGTCCCCCCCCTTGGGAAAGGGAATTTACGCCCCCTTTCCTGCGAATCTTAAACCCCAGGGTCAAAAAGGTTTAAAAAATTGGAAACCCCGGGGGGGGCCCCAAAAAAAAAACAAAAAAAAGGGAAAGGGGGCCCCTAAACAAAACAAAAAAAACCCCCCTTAAAACTTTTTGGAAAAAAAGGTTTTTTTTGAGATTTTTTTTGAAACATTTTCCCCAGGGAATTTTTATTTTCGAAAAATTTTTTTGGGTTTTAAAAACCCAATTTCTGGGGCCCCTTTTAAATTTCCCAAAAATAATAAAAATTTTTTTTTGGTTTTAAAAAGGGTTTGCCCCCCTTTTACCATTTTTTTTTTTTAAGGTTGGGGGAATGTGGGGGTTGTTTTTCCAGAAAAAAAAAAAATTTTTTTTTTTGTTATTAAATAAAAAATTCCAGGAAAAAAAAAACCTTTTTTTGGAATTCCACCGGGGGGAACCCCAAAAATTTTTTCCCGGGGGGGAAAGGGGGAAATTTGGGGGGGGAAAATTTTTAACTCTTTTTTTTTTTCCTTTAATTTTTCCCGGGGGAAACCCTTTTTCCTTTTCCCCCCTTGTTTCCCCCTTAGATTTTTTAAAATTTTCCCAAGAAAATTCCCTTTTTTAAAATTCCCTTGGAAAATTCAGAAAAAAAAAGGGGAAAAGAATTTGAAAAGGTGAAAAATTTCCCCCCACGTGGGGGCGGGTTTAAACCCCAAAAACCCCCCCGGCCCCCAAATAGGGGGCGGGCCAAAACCCCTTTTTCCCCCCCGGGGCTGTGGGGGGGGGCCCGGGCCCTTTTGGGAAAACCCCAATTTTCCCAACCAAAAACCCCCAAAAAGCCCCCCAAAAAAAAGTAAAAACCCGGGAAAAGGGGAAGGGAAAAAAGGGGGAACCGAAAAACCCCCAATAACGCAAAAAAACCCCCCGCCCGAAATTTTTCCAAACCCTTTTTTTTCCAGGGGGAAAAAAAAAACCTTTTTTTTTTTTTCCCGGCCCCTCCCGGGGAAAAAGGGGGAAAAAGGGGGGGGTTTTTTTTTTGAAAAAACCCGGGGGAAAACCCCCCAAGGTTTTTTGTAAAGGGAAGGGGGGGGGGGGGGGGGGGGGGGGGGGGGGGGGGGGGGGGGGGGGGGGGGGGGGGGGGGGGGGGGGGGGGGGGGGGGGGGGGGGGGGGGTTTTTTAAGAAAGGCTTTGTTCAAGGGGGTTTTTTTTTTGTTGGGGGTTTTCATCTGGGTGAGGAAAAAAGGCCCCAAAAGGGGGGGCCCAAAAAAAAAACCCCAACCCTTGTTTTCCCCACTGACCTTTTAAAATCTGGGGGGCGACTAAACCCTTTTTTTTTAAAAACCCCACATTTAAAAACAAAAAAAAAAAATTTTTACCCCCCCAACGGGGGTTTTGGTTTAAATTGTCCCCCACACTTTTCCCCCACCAGAAAACCCCAAACCCCCAAAACCCACACAACCACCCCACCCACAAAACCCCCCTCAAAAACCCCCCACTTTAACCCCCCCAAAACCCCCCCAAAACCCCCCCAACACCCCCCAAAAACAAACTAAAAAATTTCTTTTAAAAACTCTTTTAAAAAATTTCAGAAAAAGGGCCCGGGGAAAACCCCAACAAAACCTTTGGCCCCCCCGGGGCCCAAAAAACAAAAACCTTTTTAAAAAAAACTAAAAAAAACCCGGGTGGCACAAAAAATTCCGGGGTCCCTTTTTTAACCCCCCCTTTTCCCCTTTTTTTAAAAGGGGCCCTTTTTAAGCCCCATTTTTAAAGTAAAGAAAGGTCCGGGGGGAAAATTTTTTTTTGAAATAAAAAAAAAAAAAGACCAAAAAGGGCCCTCAAAAAAATTAAAAAAAAAGGGGCCCCAAACACCCCCCCCAGCCCCAAAAAAGGGCCCAAAGCAAATTTGCCCCCCCCCCTTTACCAATTTTCCCACAAAAAACCACTTTAAAGGGGGTTTTTCCCCCAAGGGGGTTTTGGGGGATTTTCTTTTTTTTAAAAAAAGTTTTTCCAAAATTTTTAAAAAAACTGATCAAGCCCCCCGGGCCCCGGGGGAAATTTGAAAAATAAACCCCAAGGAAAAAAAAAAAAAAAGGGAGAAAGGGAAGAAAAAATCATTATTTTCCAAAAAACCCCAACCCGGGATGGGGAAAGGGGAAAAAAGGGGGCCCCCAAAAAAAAAAAGGGGCTTTTTCCCAAAACCTTTTGCCCCCCCTTTGGGAAACAAAAACCCCAAACACATAAAAACCCAAAAAAAATAAAAAAAAACCGGAAAAAGGGAAAACCCCCAAAAAATTAACCCCCCTAGGGAAACCCAAAAGGCCCCCCGGGGAATTACGGGGGCGGGGAAAAACCCCAGGGGAAAAAAGAAACACCCAAACCCCCCCCAAAAGGCAATTTTTGGGCCCCCGGGGTTTTAACGGGCCGGCTTAAAAACCCTTTTTTTGGAAAAAACCCAAAACCCAACCCCCCCCCCCTTTTAAACGCACCAAAGGGGCCCCCAAAATTTACGGGAAAAGTTTTAAAACCCCAGGGAAAAAAAGCACCCCCAAAAAACAACCCTTAACGCCCAAAGGGGGCACGGGGGGATACGGGGCCCCAAGGAAAAAAAAACCCATGGGGGGGAAACCCCCAAACCCCCAAAAAAACCCTAGGGGCCTTTTTTTGGGGCCAAAGAACGGGGCCGGGGAAAACCCCCCAAGGGGAAAAAAAAGGGAAAAAAACCAACAACCCCCCAAAACCCCCTTTTGGGCCCCACAGAAAACCGCCGGGAAAAAACCCCTTTGGGGGGAAAAGAAACACCAAAAACTCCTACCACATTTTTTTATTTTTTTTTCCCCTTTTACCCCAATGCGGGGGGGACCCCCCCCTAAAAAAAATTTAAAATAAAAAAATGAAAAAAACTTAATAGCCCCCTTTTTTTTCCCCCCGGGTTTTGGGTAGGGGGGGCCCCCCAAGGGCCCCAAAAACCCGGTTTAAAAACAAAAAAAAAACCCAACCCCGTTTTTCACCCCAAAGGGGGCCCCCTTTCCCCCTTCCCCGGGGTTTTAATTTGGCCCGATTTGGAAAAGGGGGGTTTTCCCCAGTTTGGGCCCCCCCTTTTCCCATTAAAGTCTTTTTTCCCCGTTTACCAACCCAGCCCCCAGAAAATCGTTTCAAAAAAACCCCCCGAAAAATATTTTTCCCTTTTTTTAAACTTCCTTATTTTTTTTTCCAAAATTTTCCCCCTCACGCGGGGGGTTTTTCCCTTTGTTTAAAAATTTTTGAAAAACTTTTTTTTCCCCCCAAACCCAAAACCCCGGGCCCCAAACCCGGGGCCCTTTCCCCTTTCCAAAAGGGTTGGGGGTTAAATGGGGAAATTTTTTTTACTTTGGGGGGGGGCCAAAAAAATTTTTTAAATGGGGGGTTTGCTTTTTTCCCCCCCCGGGGGAAAAACCCCCCCGGTTTTTAAAATAGCCCCCTTCTTTTCCAAAGGGGGGCCCCCTTGAAAGGGGGAAAAGGGGGGCCCCAAAAAAAAAAACCCCAAGGGGTTAAACCCCCCGGGGGGGGAAAAAATTTCCCACCTTTTCCCGGGGAAAACCCCCCCGGGTTTGGATTTTTTGGGGAACCCCCGAAAACCCCAGGAATCCCCCAAGGGGAAATTCCCGGAGTCCCGGGGGGGGTTCCTTTTTACCCAAATTTGGGGGGCCCTTTTTCCCGGGGGCTCCCAAAAAAATTAGTTTTAAATTAAAAAGGGGCCCAAAAAAAACCAAACAACCCTTTTACAAAATTTTCCCCCTAATAAAAACATTTTTTGGGTTGGTTTTTTTAAAGCCCAAAAAGCAGGGGGCATAAGTATCAAAACTTGGGGGTTTTCAAGTTTAACTGGGGAAAAAAAATTAAAAATTTTTCCCCGGGGGGAAAAAAAGGGGAAAAAAAGGGTTCCCCTTTTTTTTCCCACAACTGTGGTGGGGTTTTTTTGCTGTTTAAATTTTTTTTAAATATCCCCCGGGGGCCCCCTTTTTGTTTTACAAGGTTTCTTTCCCCCGTTTTTCCCTAACTTTTTATCTACAGGAAAAAAAAACCCTGCCCGGGTTTTAGAAATTTAAAAAAAAAGGAAAAGTCGGGGGGGAAAAATTTGGGGCCCTTTTTTCCGGGCCCCACCCCAAAAGGGGAGAAACAGTTTAAATTAAATTTTTTTTTCCAGGGGGGAAAACCCCCCAAATTTTAAATTTAATCAAAAAAAAACGGGCCCCACTTGAAAAGGGGCCCCCCCCCCCCCCAATGGGCCCCCCCGAAAAAACCAGGTACCCCCGGGGCCCCCAGTTTTTTTACCCCCAGATAAAACCTTTTCAATTTTGGGGCCCAAAAGAAACAAGCCAAAACCCGGGGGCCCGGGCCTTGGGGCTTTTTTGGGGGGGGGCCCCCCCCCCGGGGGCAAAAAAACCCCTTTTTTCCCCCAAAACCCCCCCTGCATTTCAGGGGTTGGGCCCCTCGGGGAAAGCTTTGGGGCGGGGGCGGAAAAAAAATTTTTCCCCCTTTTCCCCCCCCCCAAAAAAAAAAGTTCCCCCTTCCCCCCTTGAAAAAACCCCTTTTGGGCAAACCCCCCCCCTGAGCCCCCCCAGATTAAAACATTAAAAAAAACCCCCTTGGAAAAAAACCCACCCCCAAAAAACCCCCACGCACCGGGGGGCCGGGTTTACGGGCCAAGGAAACCCCCCTGGGGGGAAAAGGGCCAACCCCCAAAAAACCCCCAAATCCCAAAAACCCATGGGGGAAACGGGTTTACGGGCCCGGGTTTAAAAACCCCATTGGAGAAGCACCCCAACATTTCCTTTACGCCCCTTTTGGGGGGCCAACAAATCCCAAAACGGGGTTAAAAAAAAACCCCATGGGGAAAGGGGAAGGGTTTTTTCCCCAAACCCCCCCCAAACCCCCCCCCCTTTGGGGCCCCAACGTTTAAATAAGACGGGAAAAAAAAAAAACCCCCAGGGGGAGAAAGGCCCAAACCAAAACCCAACCCCCAAAACCCCCCCTTTGGGGGCCCCAAGGAATAAAACCCCGGGTAAACCCTTTGGAAAGGGTGAAACCCAAAAAACCCCAAACTCCTTGGGAAACCGGGGGAAAAACAGTTTAACAGGAAAAAAAAAAAAACCCCCCTTTGGGGGAAAGCCACCCCAAAAAACTCCCTTTTTCCCAAACATTTTTTGGGGCCCCAAAACGGGGTTTTTTGGGGGGGGAAAAAGGGGTAAAACCCCTTTTTGGGAAAAAAAAACCCCCCCCAAAAAAATTTTCCTGGGGGCCCCTTTTGGGGGGGGCACGGGGAAAACGGGGGGGGGAAAAAGGAAAACCCATGGGGGGGAAAGCCCCCCCAAAACCCCATTTTTCCCAAACGCCCGGGGGAAAAAACATTTTTAACGGGGAACCCGGGTTAAAAAAAAAAAACCCCCTTTTGGGGGTTTGGAAACCACCCCCCAAAAAAAACCAACTTCCCCCAAACGCCCCCTTTTGGGGCAGGGGGGGAAACACAAAAACGGGGTTAAACCCAGGGGGAAAAAAAAGGGGCCAAAACCCAAAAAACCCCATTTCCTTTTCGAAATTTGGGGGGGCCCAAACCCCAACGGGGGAAAGGGAAAAAACCCCCCCTGGGGGGGAAAGGGGAACCCCCCCAAACCCAATTTCCCCCCTTACGCCCCAAGGGGGGCCAAAGTTTCCCGGCCCGGGTTTAAACCCCTGGGGAAAGCAAAAACCCAACCAAAACCCCCCCCTCCCAAAACCTTTTGGGGAAAAACCCGGGAAACGGGGGACGGGGGTTAAACCCCGGGGGTTGAAACCACCCCCAAACCCCCCCCCTTTACCCCCCCCCTTTGGGGCCCCCAACAACCCCAAAACCCGGGGTTAAAACCCTTGGGAAAGGACCCCACCCCCAAAACCACTCCTAGGGGGCCCCTTTGGGGCCAAAAGGGAAAACCCCCGGGGAACGGGTTTAAAAAACCCCCCCTTTTGGGGAGAAGCCCCCACCCAAAAAAAAACCCCTTTTTTTACGCCCCCTTTGGGGCCCCAACAGCCCCCACAGAAAAGGAAAAAAACCCCCTGGGAAAAAAAAGGGGGCACAAAAAAAAACCCCAAAACCCCCTAGGGGCCCCTTTGGGCCCCCACGGGAAATACGGGGACGGGAAAAACCCCCCAATTGGAAAAAAAAGCCCAAAACCCCAAACATTTCCTTTACGAAAACCTTTTTTGGGGCCCAAAACCCCCCCCCAAATTTTAACCCGGGGGGGGGAAAAAAACCCCCTTTTGGGGAAACCCAACCCCCCAAAAAAAAACCCCTTTCCTTTTAGGGGAAAACCTTTGGGGGCCCCAAGGACAAAACAAGGTTTAACCCCCCTTGGGAACCCAAACCAAACCCCCCCAAAGGGGGCCCCCCTTGGGGGGCCCCAACGGGGGGCCCCACGGGGGGAACCGGGTTTTAAAAACCCTGGAAAAAAAGCCCCCACCCCCCCAATTTTCCCTTTTAGCCCCTTTTGGGGCCCCCAAGATAAAAAGGGGCCCGGGAAAAAACCCAGGGGAAAAAGGAAACCAAAAAAACCCTCCACCCCCCCCCCTTTGGGGCCCAAAAAACCCCAACGGGCCCCAGGTAAACCCCCATGGAAAAAGCAAAAACCAAAAAAAAAACCCCCCTACCCCCCAACCGGGGGGCCCCACAGAACCCCCAGGGAACCAGGAAAAAAACCCCCCTTTGGGGGGAAGCCCCAACCCCCCAAAACCCACCCCCTTACGCCCCTTTTTGGGCCCCCAAAACCACGGGGGCCCCGGGGTTAAAAAACCCCTGGGGGAAAGGGGCAACCCCCCCAAACCCCACCCCCTACGAAACCTTTGGGGGCCCCCAACGGGGGGAAACCACGGGAAACCAAGGTTTAAAACCCCGGAAAGAAAGCCCCAAAAAAACCCAAACCCCCCAAACGCCCCCCCTTGGGGGCACAGCCCCAAAACGGAAAACCCCCCTGGGAGAACCCAACCCCAACATTTTTTTGGGGCCCCCCTTTTGGGCCCCGGGCCCCAAAGAAAAGGAAAAACCCCCGGAAAAAAAGAACCCCCCAAAACCAAACACCCCCTACGAAACCTTGGGGCCCCGGGGGGGGCCCACGGGGGCCCGGGTTTAAACCCCCGGGGGAACCCACCCCCCAAAACCATTTCCAAAGGGAAAACCCGGGGGGCCACGGGGAACCAAAAAAAAAAAAAAAAAACCCCCCTGGGGGAAAGCCCCCCCAAAAAACAATTTCCCAACCCCCCTTGGGTAAACGGGGGACCCCACCAGGGGGGCCCGGGAAAAAAAAACCCCGGGAAAAAAACCCCAACCACCAAACACCCCCCTTCCCGAAACCCTTGGGAAACCAAAAAAAACAAAAAAACGGGTAAAAACCCCCCAGGGGGGGAAAGCCCCCCAAAAAACCCCACCCCCCCAAAAGGGGCCCCCCGGGGGGAAGGGGGCCCCAACCAGGGGGGGTTTTAAAACCCCCCTGGAGAAAAAAAAAACCCCCAACCCCCCCAACCCAACCGGGGGAAAACGGGGGGGGACCACGGGGGCCCAGGAAAAATGCCCTCCGGG
Source organism: Conus canariensis (assembly GCA_033310375.1). NCBI lineage: Eukaryota > Metazoa > Mollusca > Gastropoda > Neogastropoda > Conidae > Conus > Conus canariensis. The sequence goes on along the minus strand of JAMYXO010003085.1, from coordinate 9,326 downwards.
GGAAAAAGGGCCACCACCCAAAAACCCCCTACGCCCCTTTTGGGGAAAACAGACCCGAAACAGGGAAAAAAAACCCCAAGGGGAAAAAGGGTTTTTCCCAAAAAACCCCCCTACCCCTTTTTGGGGGGCCAAAAACCAAAAAGGCCCCCGGGGAAAAAACCCATGGGGAAAAAGGGCCACCCCCAACCCAAACCCCCCAAAGGGAAACCTTGGGGGAAACGGGGCCCAGGGGGGACGGGGTTAAAACCCGGGGGGGAAAGAAAAAGCACCCCAAAAAAAAACCCCCAAAAAGGGCCCCCCCTTTGGGGCACGGGGCCAAAAAAAACCGGGGAAAAACCCTTTGGGGGGGAAAAAACCCCCAACCAAAACCCATTTCCCTACGCCCCTTTTGGGGGCCCAAAAAGGGGGCCCCACAAAAGCCCGGGGGTTTTTAAAACCCCCTTTGGGAAAAAAGGCAAAACCAAAAACCCCTTTCCCCCCCCCCCCTTTGGGGAAACAAAACACCGGGTCGGGTTTTTAAAAACCCCGGGGGAAAGAAGCTCCCAACCAAAAAAAACCCCCCCTAGGGCCCCCCTTTGGGGGGAAAACCGGGGGGGGACACAAAACAGGAAAAAAAACCCCAGGGGAAAAACCCCAAAACCCCCAAAAACAACTCCTCCCCAAAACCCTTTGGGGAAACCGGGGGACCCCCCGGGAGGGGGGTTAAAAAACCCCCCAAGGGGGAAAAAGGGGGCCCCCACCAACACCCCCTTGGGGGCCCCTTTTGGGGCCAAAAAAAACAACCGGGGGGCCCGGGGTTTAAAAACCCCCGGGGGAAGGGAAGCCCCCCAACCAAAAAACTCCAACCCCCCCCTTGGGGGGCACAAAAACCCCCCCGGGACGGGGAAAAAAAAACCCTTTTGGGGGGAAGGGCACCCCAAAAATTTTTTTTCCTACGCCCCCCTTTGGGGGGCCCCGGGGGTACCGGGACGGGGGTTAAAAAAAAAAAAAACCCATGGGGAAAAAAACCCCCCCAAAAAAACCATTTTCCCTAGGGGCCCAAACCTTTTGGGGCCCCAGAAACAGACGGGAAAAAACCCCCAAGGAAAAAAGGGCCCCCCCCCCCCCCAACCCCCCCCCCCCCCCAAACCCCCAACAAAAACCTTTGGGGGCCCCCGGGGTACAAAAGGACGGGAAAAACCCAGGGGAAAAAAAAGGCCCACCCCCCAACATTTTTTCCCCTACCCCCCCCCTTGGGGGGGCCACGGGGGAAAACCAGAACGGGGTTTAAAACCCCAGGGGAAAGGAACCCCAAAAACCCCAAAACATTTCCTAGGGAAAACCCCCTTGGGCCACGGGGGAAAAACAGCCCCGGGTTTTAACCCCCCAATGGGGGGAAAACCCCCAAAAACCCCCAAAAAACACCCCTTTACCCCAAAAACCTTTGGGGCCAAAAGGGACACGGGCCCGGGGGTTTTGCCAAAAGGGAAAAGGGGGGACATTTGGGGGGGAAAAAAAAATGGGGGCCTTCAGTGGGGGGGAAGGGGATAAATTTTCAAGGGATCCCCCCCAACCCCCCAAATTGCCCCTTTTTTCCTCCGAAAACCCAACAGGTACGGGGTATTTGGGGAAAGGGGCCCCCCGGGGCCAAAAAACCGTAAGGGGGGCCCCCCTTTCCCCGGGGCCCAAAAACCAAAAAACAAAGGGTTTTCCTTTAAAAACCCCCCCCCCAAAATTTTTCGCTTTTAAAATTCTTTTTTCCCTCCTTTTCAAAAAAAAAGTTTTCGGGGGGGGGAATTTCCGGGGCCCAATTTTTTGGGGGGACAAAATTTTCCCAAAAAAAAAAAGGGGGCCCAATTTTCCCTCTTTTTCTCTCAAAAAAACCCCCCCGGGGTTTCCTTTGAAAAAATTTTTGGGCCCCAAAAAGTTTCCCCCAACAAAAAGGGGGAAAAAATCCCCGGTGTTTTGTTTTGGGGGAGGGGGGGGCCAATGAAAAGGGAAAAAAAATATTTTCCCTGTCCATGGGTTTTTTGGGGGGAATTTAAAGATAATTTTTAAAATAAAAAAAAAAAAAACCAAAAAAAAAACCCAATTTGTTCGGGCAAAAAAACCTATGTTTTTAAAAAAAAAAAGGGGGGGGGGGGGGGGGGGGGGGGGGGGGGCGGAATTTTGGGTTTGGGGGGGTTTTATTTGAAAAAAAGGAAAGGGAAATTTCCTTCCCCAAAGGGGGAAAAGTTTTTAAAACCCCCCTTTTTTTAAATTTCCCCAAATTTTAATCTTTTTCCCAAGTTTTATTTGGTTTTTTCCCAAAAGGGGCCCAAAATTTCCCCTATTTTTTGGCAACCAGGGGGGGAAATCCCCGGGGGGGTTTTTCCACGTTTTTTTTTTTTGGCCAAAACCCAGCTTCTCCCCTTAGGTTTTTTTTCCCCCTTTCCCCCCAAATTTTAAAAAAAAAAAAAAATTGGGTTTTTTAAAAAAATTTGGGGGAAAATTTTGGGGGTTAAAGGGGGGTTTTGGGGGAGGGGAAAAAGGGGAAAGGTTTTAATTTTTCCCCCTTTCCCCCGGGTTTGGAAAAAATTTTTTTTTCTCTTTTAACACTTTTTTAAAAACCCCCCCTTTTTCCCTTTAACTTTGATTCCCCCACAAAAAAAAAATTTGGGTAAAACCCCTTTTTCCCTAAAGGAAATTAAAAAAAAAAAAAATTTTTTTCCCCCCCTAGGGTTTTAAAATTTTCCCCGGGGTTTTTTCCCTTTTCCCTTTTTTTTTTCCCCCTTTTTATTTTTTCCCAATTTAAAGGGCCCCAACCCTTGGGGCCCCTTTTTTTTCCGGGGGGTCAGAAAAAAATTTTTTTGGAAAAAACCAAAAAAATTTTCCAAAAGGATAAAAATTTTTTTTGGGGGAAACCCAAACCATTAAAGGGAAAAAAAAATTTGATTTTTTAAAATTGCCCCCCCCAAACCCCCACCCCCCAAAAATTTTTAAAATGGTAAAAAAAAAAGGGGATTTTTAAAAATTTTTGGGTTTTCCCCAGGGGGAATGTTTTTTATTTGGTTTGCCCCTTGGTTCCCCCACCCAAACCCCCTGTTTTTTCCCCCTCCCCCCCCCCCTCCCCCGCCCCCCAAAAACCCCCCACTGTTTTTTTTTCCCGGGGGGAAACCGGGCCCCCTTGGCCGGTTTTTTTTAATGGGGGGCCCCGGGGCCCCAAAAAATTCCAAAGGCGCGCAGGGGTCCTTTTTTGCGGGGGTTTGGTTTCCAAAAAACCTTTTTTTTCCCCCCACCCCCCCAGGTAATTTATTTTTTGGGCCCCTTCCTTTTTCCCCTTGGCCACACCCACAAACCCCCCACACCCTTTTACCACAAACCACACAAAAAACCAACCCCCAAAACCCAACTTTAAAAACAACCCCCCCCAAACCACCAACAATAAAATTACAAACCAAACAACCCACACAAAAGAAAAAAACCACACCAACACAAAACCCACCCAAAACAAAAATGAAAAAAAAAGGGTTTGTTGGGGTTTTTCCCCGGGTTTTTTTGGGGTCCCAGATGGAAAGGGGGCCCGGGGGAAAGGAGGGTTGCCCCAGTAAACCGGGGGGGAACAAAAAAAAACCCAGGGGGGGAAACTAATTTTGTTCCCCCCCAAAACCCCCCACCCCACTTTTTTTTTTCCCCGGGGCCCCTTTCCAAAGGGGTTAAGCCCGGGGTTTTGTCCCCCCTTGCCCCCACCCAGAAAACATTTAAAGGGGGGGGGGTTTGTCAGGGGCCCAAGGGAAAACCAAAAAAATTTGAAAAAAAGGGGTAAACCAAAAAAACCAAAGCACCTTCCCTTTCCCACCTCCGGGGTAGCCCCCGTTTTTCTTCCTTTTTGGGCCAAAAGAAACCAAAAAGTGGGGGGCCGGGGAAAGGTTTGTTTTTTCCAGGGCCCAGGGAAAAAAAAAAAAGGGGAAAAAAACCCAAGTTTTTTCCCCCCCCAAACCGGGGCCCCCTTTTTCCCGGGCCCCCCGGGGCCCCCCCCCTTTTTGGGTTTTTCCTTTTTTTGGCCCAAACCCGGGCAACAAAAAAGGGGGCGGGGTAGGGGGGGTGGGTTTGGGGGGGACATGGGAAAAAAAAAAAGGGTTAAAAAACAGGGGGGCCCCATTTTAAAAACCGGCCCCCCCCGGGGGAAAGGGGTTTTCCGGGGAAAAAAAAATTTTTTCCCCAAAAACCCCAGCAAAAAACCCCCCCCGGGGGGGCCCCCCTTTTCCCCAAAAAAACCAAAAAAAGGGGGGTTTTGGGGGGGCCCCAAGGGTTTTTTTCCCCCAAAAATTGGAAATTTGGGGGTTTTAAAACCCGGAAAAACCCCCAAAGGGGGAAAGGGGGGTTTTTTTTTTTTGGGGGGGGGGGGGAAAAAAAAAAAAGGGTTTTTTTTTCCCCAAAAAAAACCCCAACCCCAAAAAATTTTTAAAAAAACCCCCCCCAAATTTTTTCCCCCCCCCTTTTCCCCCCCCTTTAAAAACCCCAAAAAAAAAAAAAAAACCCCCCCCCCCCCAAACCCCCCCCCCCCCCCAAAAAACCCCCCCCCCCCCCCCCCCCCCAAACCCCCCAAAACCCCCCCCCCCCCCCAAAAAAAAAACCCCCCAAACCCCCCCCCCCCCCAACCCCCCCCCCCCCCCCCCAAAAAAAAACCCCAAACCCCCCCCAAAAATTTTAAACCCCCCCCCCCCAAACCCCCAAAAAAAACCCCAAAAACCCCCCCCAAAAAAAACCCCCACCCCCCCCCCCAAACCCCCCCCCCCCCCCCAAGGGGCCCCCCCCCCCTTTCCCCCCCCCAAAAAAAAACCCCAAAAAAAAACCCCCCCCCCCCTTTTTTCCCCCCCCAAAAAAAAAAAAATTTTTCCCCCCCCCCCAAAACCCCCCCCCCCCAAAACCCCCCCCCCCCAAAAAACCCAAAAAAAAAACCCCCCAAAAAACCCCCTTAGGGTTTTTTTCCAAAAACCCCCCCCGGGTTAACCCCCCCCCCCCCAAAGGGGGTTTTTTTTTGGGGGGGGTTTTGGGGAAAAAATTTTAATTTTTAAACAAAAAATTTTTTTTTAAAAAAATTTAAAAAATTTTTTTAAAAAAAAAGGGCCCTTTTTTTTTTAAAAACCTTTGGGGGGGGGGAAAAGGGGTTGGGGGGAAAAAAGGTTTTTTTTGGGGGAAAATTTGGGGGGGGGGGGGAAAGGGGGGGGCCCCCCCTTTTTTGGGGGAAACCCCTTTTTTTAAAAACCAAATTTCTTTTTTTTTTTTTGGGGGGCCCCGGGGGGGGGAAAATTTTTTTTTTAAAAATTTTTTTTTTTTTTTTTTTTTTCCCCCCCGGGGTTTGGGGGCCCCCCCCCCCCCCCGGGTTTTTTTTTTTGGGGGTTTTTTTTTCCCCTTTTTCCCCCCCCCCCCCTTTTTTTTTTTTTTTAAAAATTTTAAAAAAAAATTAAAAATTTCCCCTTTTTTTTTTTTAAAAAAAAATAAAAAATTTTTTTTTTTAAAAAAAAAAAAACCCCCCCTTTTTTTTGGGGGGGGCCCCCGAAAAAAAAAAAAAACCCCCCCCCCCCCCCCAAAAAAAATTTTTTTTTTTTTTTCCCCCCCCCCCCCCTTTTTTCCCCCCCCCAAAAAAAAAAACCCAGGGGGGGGGGGAAAAAAAAAATTTAAAAAGGGGGGAAAAAGGGGGTTTTTTTGGGGGGGGAAATTTTTTTTTTTGGGGGGAATTCCCAAGGGATTTTTTTGGGGGGACTTTTTTCTTTTAAGGGGGGGCCCTTTTCCTTTGAACCCCCGGGTTAAAATACCCCTTGAAAAGCAAAACAAAAAGGGAAATTACCCCGGGAATTTTCCCATTTTTTGGTTTTGTCCAAAAAATTTTAATCATTCCCCAATAAAAACCCAATTTAAAAAATTTTTCCCAAAATAAAAAAACCCGGGGTTAAAAAAAGGGCCCCCCCTGAAAAAAAAAATTTTTTTTTAAAATTTGGGAAAAGGGAAAAATTTCCCTTTTCCCAAACGGGAAAAAAAAAAACAAAAACCCGGAACTAAAAAGGGGGTTTCCAAAAAAAAAATTTTTGAAAAAAAAAAAAATTAAGGCCCCACCCCCCAAAACAAAGTAAAAAGGGAAAAAAGGTTTTTAAAAATTTTTCCCAAGGTTTTTCCGGGTTTTTGGGAAAAACTTTGGGGGAAAAAAACCCCCCCCAAGGGGGAAAAGGTTTAAAAAAAAAATTTTAAAAGGGGGCCCCAAAACCCCCAAAAAAATCCCCTTTTTCCCCCCCTTTTGGCCCCTTACCCAAAAAGGGGAAAAAAAACCAACAAAAAGGGTTTTTTTCAAATTTAAAAAACCTCAAGGGAATGTTTTTTCCCCTTACCCGTTTCAGGGGTTTTCCAGGGGTTTTTTAATTTAAAGGGCAACGGGGGGTTAAATAAAAAAAAGGAAAAATAAAAGGGAAAAGGGGGACAGAAGAGAGACCCATTAGGGGGGAAGTTAAAAAAATTTTTTACTTTTTTTTTTTTTTTTTAAAAGTTTAAAAATTAAACCCCCAAAAAAGGCCCCCTTTGGAAACCAAAAGCCCAAAATTTTTTTAGGGGGGGAAAAATTTAACCCCCCAAGGGGAAATTTGGGGGGTTTTCCCTTCAATCCTTGTTTCCCCCTTTCCCAACTGGGGGGAAATTTGGTTAAAATTGGGGGCCCCCCTTAAAAACCCTTTTTTCCCAAACCCGGGTTCCCCCCTCTTTTGGGAAAAAAACCCCTCAGTGGGAAAACCCTTGCCCCCTTTTAAAAAAAAAAAAGGGGGGCCCCAAAACCCCAATTTTTTTCCCCCTCGGGGGAACCAAACCAAAATTTCCCCCCAGGGGCCCTTTTTTCACCCCTTTTTTTGGGAAGGGGTTTTTGGGGAAAAAAGAAAACTTATTTTTCCCCCGGGGTTTCCCCACCCCTCACTGTTTTTTAACCGGGTTCCATTTCCAATCAAAAAATTCCCCCTTTTACCCAATTTTGCTTTTTACAAACGCAAAAAAAAGTTTGGGCCACCAAAACCCCCCCCCTGCCCCCCAAAAAAACTTTTTTTTAACCCCCAAAACCCCTTACCCCCTAAACCTTTGGAAAGGGGGGGAAAAAAAACCAGATTTTTTTGGGGTTCGTTTTTTTTTTTTAATTTGGTTTTTTTCCCAACAGTTTTTTTTAAAAAACCACCCCAAACCCCCCTTCATCTTTTGGGCTTTCCCAAAAACCTTTTTTAACCCTTTTAAAACGTAAAGGCCCCCCCGGGGCTTTTTCCTTTGGGGGGTTTTAAAGGGGTTTTTCCCCCCTTTCCCCCCCAAAATTTCCCGGCCCGGGGTGGGGCTTTCAATCTTCCCTTTTGCCCTTCGGGGTTTCCCCTCTTTTTTTTTTTCCCCCACAGGTTTTTCCCCTTTAAAGGGGTTTTACCTTCCCCTTTTTTTCCTGTCCTTTTTTTTAACCCTTTTTTACCACCCCCCCAATTTTGAAATTTGGAAAAAAAGGGAAGGGGAAAAACACCATTTAAAAAAAAAATTTTTTCCAGTTGTTTAAAAAGCCCTGAAAAAACCCCCCCCCCAAATTTTCCGGAAAAAAAAAAACCCCCAATTTTTAAAGGGGAAAGGTTAAACCCCTTTTTTTCCAGCACCGGGGGGTTAAAAAGGAAAAAAATTTTTATTTTTGGGAGTTTAAAACGTTTAAAAAAAAAAAAAAAAAAAAGGAAAATGGGACCCAAAATTTTTTTGGGGAAAAGCAAAAAAAAATTACGTCCCCGGGATCTTTTAAAATTTTGGGGGGGGGAGAAAAAAGGGGAAAAGGGGGTTAGAGGAAAAAAAACCCAAAAAAAATTTTGGGGCCAAAAAAAACCGGGTTGGGGGGGGCCCAAAAAAGTCATTTTTAAATTTAAAAACCAAAACCCCAGGTCCCCCCAAAAAAAAAAATTTCCCCCCAAAAACCAAAAAAAGGTATTTCCTACGAAAAAAAATTGGGGGGGAAATTTCCCAAATTTTTCCCAAAGCCAAAAACCCTTTTAAAAACCCCTTTTTTTACAGGATTTTTTATTGGGGGCCCCCCTGCCCCTTTAAAAATTTTTTCCCCCCCCAGGGGCCTTTTTTGGCGGGGAAAATGGGGAAAAATCTTAGGCCCCGAAAAAAAAGGGGGGCCAAAACCCCCTTTGGGGGAAAACCCTTTTTTTGGGGGAAAACTTTCCCTGTGGTAAAATTTTTTTTGGTTTGGAGGGGGCCCGGGGGGGGGGGGTTTTTTGGAGGGGATTTTTTTGTAAGGGAAAAGGCCCCAACCCCCGGGGGGGGGGTTGGGGGGGCCCCCGGGGGCCCCCCCGTGGGGGATTGTTTTTTGGGGACGGGGGGGGGCCCAACAGGGCCAGGCGGGGGGAACCAAGTAAAACCCTTCCCCAACCCGGGCCAAAACGATTTTCTTTTTCCCCCAAGCTAAGTTTTTGCACACAAAAAAAAAAAAAGGCCTTTTGGGTTTTTTAAAAAACCCCCCCTTTTGGCTTTTTTTAAAAAAACAAAACAAAAGGCTTTTGTAAGAAAGCAGAGGTGGGGGGAAATTCACCGGGTAAAATTAATAAAATTTTCCCAGGGGCGGTTTGTGGGGAAAAGGGGTTTCCCCTGTGGGAAAAAAAGGGGGGAAAAATTTAATTGGTTAGGGTGGGGGGGTTTTTTTGGGTTTTTAAAAAGGGGTGGCTTTTTTTTCCCCGGGGGAAACCCGGGGGGGGGGTAAAAAAAAAAAAATGTTGGAAAAAATTTTCCTTTTCTTTACGGGAATTTTTTAACGTTTAAGGGGTTTCCCCCCCCCCTCCTCCTTTTTTTTTTCCCCCCTTCCCCTTTCCTCTCTCTTTTTTTTTTCCCCTTTCTTTTCTCTCTTTTTCCGGGGCATGGGGGGGGGAAACGCCTTTGAAAAGGGGTAAATTTTAAAATTAGGGTGGGGGTTGAGTCCCAAGTTTTTTTTGGGGGCCTAAAAAAAAAAAAAAGGGGGGGGAAAAAAAGGGGAAAAATTTTTTCCCCATTTGGGGTTTTGGAAATCCGGGTTTTTTTATTTTTTTGAAAAATTTTTTTAATTTTTAAGGGGGTTCCTTTTTTGAAAAAACTAAAAAATTTTAATAAAGGGTTTTTAAAACTTTTTTAGGGGGGCCCCCCCCCCAAAACGAATTTTAAATTTTCCCCCCTTTTTTTAAAGGATTTTTTTTAAAAGTTTTTTTTTTGGGAATCGAAAAATTAAAAAAATTTTCTTTTCCCCCATCGGGTTATTTTTTGGGTTTTTTTAAAAACCCAATGATTTGCCCCCCAATTTAAAATTTGGAGTTTTTTGGGGGGTTTTTTTTTAAAAAAAAAAC
>JAMYXO010003084.1:0-21298 GCA_033310375.1 Conus canariensis | reverse complement strand
TTTTTAATTTCAAGATTTTTATATATTGTAACAAAAAACCCCTTAAAATTACGGGTTTCTACTTGCCTAGAGTAAAGTTGTTTTTATTTGCCTAGATAAAGTTTTTTTTTAAATTTTTTTAAAACAACACCAAAAGCTAAATAACAAAGGCATTTCCTTTTTTTTTTAGCACTATTTTTTAAAAATTTTTTTTTAAAAATGTTTTTAGTTTTTAAATAAAAAAAATGTGTTTTTAATCATAAAATGGGAAAAGATTTTTTTAGGGGGGTTTGCCCCTAAATTTTATACAATGAGTCTAACCCTGTACTAAACACCCGGGGGGAATTTGCCGGAAATTTAACAATGCTGGGGGCGGCCCCCCCCCTTAGGGTAATTTGAAAAAACCAAAAACATGCGCCTTCGACTGGGAATTATGCTTGAAAACCGGGGGCCCAGACATGTCTGGCCTAATACACAAAAGGAAAAAAGTGAAAGAGTTTCCCCCCGGAAAAGAAGAACAAAATTTGAAAAAAAACGTCTTAATGTTCTAGGTTTTTCAAGTGGGCAACTTTCTTTTCAAGTTTTTTTTTAATTTTTAATTTTTTTTTTAATTTTTAAAAAGTCATCATCAAGTTTTTAATTTTTATTCAAGTACTTTTCAAGTACTTATAATTTTTAACAATCGTCATCAAGTCGTATTAAGTTCTTCAAGTTCATAATTTTTTTCAATCGTCATCAAGTTTTATAAGTTTTTTTTTAAAATTTTTTTAAAGTCGTCATCAAGTCTTTCAAGTTCTTATTAAGTCAATTTTATAATTTTTATTAAGTTTTTGAAATATATTCCATTGAAAGGGATAAAAATGCTTTTTGTTGGCGTTTACAGCTTTTTTTTGGGCTTCTGTTTTAGTGGCTGAGATTTTTTGGAGTTTGGGTTTTTTTGCTGGGTTGTTTATATTTTTTAAAACCGTAAAAACCACCCCCCCAAAAATGCGCCAAAAATGGCAACGTTTTAAATTCAAATTCCTGCGACTTTGTGTTGAGGTCTTAAATCAACTTTTTATTTACGGGGGGATTGAAACAATTTTGGCTTGGGGGTTTTTTTTATTAATTTTTAATTCTGTGATTGCAACTTTAATTTTTTTTTTTTTTCCCCTTGAAATTTTTTCTGCGCAACACGCCAGGGTGGGGTTTTTTCGGGGCCTTTTTTCACCTTTCAATGTTTTTTGATTTTGCTATTTTTTGGCTGGGGGTTTTGGGGGAAACAAAATCTATTTTTTAAAAAAAATTAATCCCATGATTTAAAGGCGATAACAAATTTCCAAATCTGTAAAATAGAACATCCAGGGAAATAAGATTTTTTAAAACGGGCCGGTTAAACAACATAAAACTTTTCAGTCAAGGGGGAAATTTTAACTATTTGTGTAAAACTAAAACCGGCCCCAAAACTTTTTCCACTTGACCCCCTTTCCTTTTCCCCTTGGATATTTTTAAAAACCTTGCGTCGCACTTTTTTCTTTTCTATGGAATTCATTTTCAAGGACTTTTTTTTTTTTTCCACACGCCCCCAAAGAAAACGTTTCCTTTGGGGCATAAAAACTTGGCAAAAATTTTATCATTTGAATTCGGGAAGAAAAACATCGAGTTATTTTTTTATTAATGAAAAATATTTTTTTTTTAAAAATGACCCCCAAAAACTATTACAATTTTTTCCTTTGTGTTTTGGGCCTAAGTGTAGGAAACCTTCTTGGTTTTAAAAAATTGTTAAAAAAAAACCGAGATTTGGGAAACTAACTTTGAAGACTCAAAAAAATGGTTGTTTATTACACTTTATTTTCCAAAGATTTTTTGTTAAAAAGGAATTTTCCCCAAAGTTTAATAGAAAATTAAAAAAATACATTTATAAAAATGGCTTCACTCGTAATGATTGGTGGCGCTGTTGTTAATGCGCTTGCTTTTAGCGGAAGTAATTACGCATTTAGTAAACTACGGGATGACGGCGAGAGAAAAAGACAAAGCTATGGAGCAACTAGCCGCAGCACAAGCTGCGTATGAAAAGCAAGAATTGAGCAGTTACATTTTATTAACGATGAACTGAAAGAACAGGGTCATGCAGCTACACATTTAAAGATGTTGATCAATAAAAGAAATTATCTTGTAACAGGCAAGCCAATCGAGACATTGCCTCCACCAAAATTCAGCGATTTTTATCAACCATCAGAAAAACAAAAGATGCAAGAAATATTGTTTTATTGCCTTTGGCATGACTTGTGTATTTTGTTGCGCATAAATATTGGCTGAATAAAAATGAACAAGATCTATTATTCGCCAAAAGGATATTGGAAGGGAATAACAGCAATTAAAAAGCTAAGCCAAGCACTGGAGTCAGTGAACAAACAGCAAAGGAATGGTTATCTAAACAAGCGATTTGGCAAATTTATTTACCAGCGCCCAAACGAATACAAAGACCACACTTTGTCAACACAATACCGAACGACACACCCATCAAATGGATCTTTTATATTTACCCCATGATACGATTAGACGAAAAAGATTTAAGTACGCACTTACAGTCATTGACATAGCTTCAAGATACAAAGATGCGGAACCATTAACACAAAAGAGTGCTTCTGCTGTTGCTGTCGCTATACAACTGATATATCACGAGGACCCTTAACTTATCCTCGCATGATTCAAGTCGATGATGGAAAAGAATTTAAAGGACAATGAATCAATTATTGTTAAAACATAGAGTTACCATTAAAAGAGGCATTCCGGGTGTTCACAGATCACAGGGTTTGGTTGAAAACTTTAACAGTTATCTGAAAGACTTTTCTCCTACCAGTATCACAGAGAGCTGATTGACAATTCTCGCAACACAGAATGGTTAGAAGACTGCCCTCAGTTTTGCGCGCAATGAATAATGAAGAATTTAAAGGCCTAAAACCAGTACAAGCATCAGAAAACAAACAATAAATGTTGTTGAAGGAGAGTCTTCATCAAGCAAACTATTACCATTTGGTTTGAAAGTGAGATACCTTATCACCGGAGAAGCGGAAGGGGACACTCGCATCAGGCAACAGATCCAGTTTGGAGTGTTGATCCATATGAATAAAAAAAATTGTGAAAATGAATCCGCCCGTGTATTATTTACGAGAAACTGACAAACAAAACGGCCGGCCCCTCAAAATCTTTTGTGAAGGAAAACTGCAGATAATCCCCCCAGACACAGTTCCGCTTTAATTAATTTACGTAAATATATTTGAGTTTAAAATGGAAGCTCAAAAGGAAGAAATCTTACATGAAACTAAAATGATGATAAAAAAAGAGACCTTAGAATTAATACAAGAATCATATGATACGTGTTTAGCTATTAAGGAAACAATTAAGTGGATTCATCGGCACACGGCAACGCATCCTGATCACCTACGATCCCAAATTTTGATTATCAGAATAACGGATAAAGAATATCTTGAAAAAATAAAAAAAATTCGTGCACATCAAGCAAACATGAAAAAAATTTGAATTGGTTGATGATATAGTTAAGCTTAAAGAACGTTTTAATTTACGCAAATACATTTGGGTTTAAAATGGAAGCTCAAAGGGAAATGGCAGAAAAGGCAAAGGAAAGTCTTTAAAATTAATGCAAGATTTATTTTGAGTATCAGTATATCACTAAGAAGTATTTGAGAAGATTGACAATCTCTGGCTAGAACAATCGCCAGACAATCGCTTTAAACCCCAAAGCTTTTATTTTGATTTTGATTTATGGAAACATGAATATTGTGAAATGACAAAAAAAATTAAAGCACATCTAGCATTAATAAATATTAATTTTGCTAAATTAGATGATATAATTGAACGTGCGATTGCTGAAACATAAGCCTGAAGACATATGATTATACTATTCTCCAATGACCAATTGCATATGAAAACTCTGGATTAACAAATACTCTTTTTGTGTTAGTGCGGTCAAGAGACCGTTTTGTTACAACTGTTGTGTTAATCTCATGCAGATTAGATCGCAGCTTGTAATTGTCATGATGAAAAGTCTTATTGCCAAACAATGCTTCTTTGTAGTTGTCATGTAATATGCTTGATTGCACAACACTACGAGATATTCCCTTTGCTTTTTTAACAACTTTTTTTTGGCTTGAAAGACTGTACATTTTCGACCTCAAACCAACAAACTCCTTGATCACCTCTCCAGATAATTCATCCTTCATCTTACCTAAAACCTTCTTGTTAACAGTTGAATGCAAAGGCGAATCTTTAGGGTAATCAGATGTGTCGTACCATCCAGCATGCTCTTTTGCTACTTCTAATTCCATGTCTTTATAGATATCTTCAGTAGGGATGTCGATTACAAAGGAATCTGTATCTGTGTACAGAACTCTGGACTCAGGATACAAGGGTTTAAAGTAGTCGTAAAGAAATTCTAACATCAAAAGCTTCGACAGCTCTAAAACAGTAAACCCAATAAAAACGGGTTTGTCCAATTTGACTTTCTTTTTTTTCATCATTATGCCAAAAAGCTGATCATGAAATCTTCTGAAGTCCTGATAATTAGGTTTAGAAGTTAGCTTAATTGCATCGTTCTCTCTGGTGACCAATCTAACATCTTTACGCTTGTGCGGATTCTCCATAGTCTTTCCAAAACAGCTGTTCATCAACTTGAAAAAGTCTTTTTCTGAAGCATCTGTGGATTTAGTTCTGAGATCAGTGTTCTTCATGATGTATGGTTTCATGAACTGTTCTTGATCAAATGCAATTATACGATGAACAGCTGTCAACTTTAAACCATGTCTTAAATAAAATTGAAGAAGTCTGTAATGACAGACATAATTTTTTTGTCACGAAGATTAGGCACAAGTTTAGGCGGTTCTGTCATTGCCATCTTTAGACTTTCTGCCGCTAATGGATAGTCATTATGGTAATCATGAAGTTCATGAGGATATTCTAAATCAACTTCTAGAATGAGACCTTTTACGATCAGCTTCTAGAGTAGGTAGCCATTTTAAAAACTTTTGAATGTCTTTTACAGTGTACATTTTAAAGTTGCGTAATGGAAGTGATTGCGCCATTGCCCAACCATACAGATTGTTTGCATCTAAATACATAAGATGGTCCTTTTACTTGGATCATAGTCGTCCAAGTATTTGTTGTTTGCTTTACCGTAATGGTGCGACACCATACTGATTCCCCCACGCAATCCGTTTTCAATCATCTGAAGCATTGGTAGGTCAGACAATAAATCAATCTGTATTCCTGTAAATTTTAAGAAAGCGTCCCAGCTCATCCCGGGCGCAGAAATATAATGCGCAGGATCCAGGCTGTAATGTTTCATGCAGGTCTTCCTATAATTTTCAAAGACGTCCGCCAACAAACAGGTATCCGCCATTAAATAGGAATCATGATAGTCTCCCATTGTTTTACACTCTAACTTCTGCCACGCTTCTTGAGCATAAGAATAATCAGAATCACTGATGTCCTTTCCTCTAAGACTACTAAAGAACGCGCCTTTAGGTGGAAGGGCTGGGTTATCAAACCTTTCCCAACTGTTCATGTACTCATAAGGGTAAACGCCCTTTCTAACAAGAGTTGGGTCAAAATATTCTTCCGTTATTGAGCAGGACTTTAAGGATCCCGCCAGTGACTCTAAACTCCCCATCAGGTGTTGCATAGAGTCATAAAAAGATAAATTATTTAAAGTGAAACACATGTACTTTTCTGATGACTGCGCAATGCATGACACCCTAAAGGCGCTAGTTACTGCTTGCATTATAAGGTGAGAGTCGTAACCTCGCAAGTTGTGAAAGAATATAGGAAGTCTCCAAGTCCTAGGATCAAACTTTAGTTGAAGATTGCAATTGTTATGCGCTGCTCCTCTAAACTTTCCGCTAATGTGATCATGGTCTCTTACTGTTGGATTTAAACTTTTAGGTGTTAGCTCTAAACCACAAATCCAACAGTGAGTGGCTGAGTCATAGCGATCTTGATCTTCAGGGGTCATCTTAAGATCGGATAGGACTAGATTATTAGAACAGGCATTACGAACTTCTTGCATGCGTTTTAAGAAATGGTTTGCTGCATGTGGTCCTCTGTATAATTCTGGCTTTGAATGTTCACCATCTGACCTGACAACAATGAAGGCAAATGAACAAATCTGGTGGTTATTCATTATAACTGTTTTTGGTAAATGTTTTGGAGCAGGTCCTTCATAAGGAACAATAAGCGACTCGAAGTCTGCGTAAACAACGTATGGAGACCTCTGGAGCTTTTGTAATTCTTAAAACTAACATTACTGCCTTCTCTTGGCATAATTAGTTCTGTATTGCAGTCAACTGGACTAAGACAATGTTTTACATGTTCACTCGCAGCTTGAACGGACGGAATTCTTGTTAAACATTTTCTACAAAATTCTTGTTTGCTATGTTTGTTTTGTAGTATGCACTAGTAATCTACTCATTGTGCGTATTAGAGTGTAGTGCAACCCATTAAGGCTTTGCATTAGGAGTAAGTCTACATGAGTTTTGGTTGGTTCGCCTATTGTTGGACTGTTCTTTGCCACTCTAATTGGCAGAAGGTTGGTTTTTTCAGACCATGCGTATACGTTAACAGTTATTGGTGGATTTTGTTTTTCAAACTGATCAATTTTGTCTACAGCCATAGGAAAGGTGAGTCCATCAAAGTTAAGATCATTGGCCCACTGTAAATAGATACTCTGCATTTTTGGCAACGTGATGCAGCCTAGCAAGAACGCACCACATAAAACATTTGTCGTCTAAATTTTTTATGTTCAGAACTGCTTTCTTTGCAACTAATGTTGGAGGCAGTGGAATGTAAGACTTGCCTACAATCAGCTCATACTTAGCCTGTCTTAATCTGATGTCTAGGACTTCGCCCTCTGACCAACCAGAGCCTCTCATTTTAGCTGCTTCAGAGGCTTCATTAAACTGTGTAAGAAGTTGATCTGCCCAACCGGGTGTTAAGTCATTATAAGAAAGAATAGTCTGTTGTTTAGTTGAGACCCAGACTTCTAGATTTTCTTCGTTTATTGTTATATAGTCGATTAAAACAACTACCCTTACTTTAACTGGAGGGTTTATTGTTAGTTTACTTGGAACTTGAGAAATAGCATGTACAACGCTTGCCTGTACGTTTGTTGGATCAATAACTTCTAAAACGACCTCATTTAAAGCTTTTGACAAACGCTCTTCCTCGAGCATTGCTTCAAACAATTCATCTGAACCTTCATATATCTTATCCATGCTGAGTTTCTTTTCTAACTCAAAATATTTATTTAAATTTAAAAAAATACTTAATCAGAATCAATATCAACGGTCTTTTTGTGCTTGGACTCGTAAACTAAAGTATAAACGCCCTTTGGGGTTGTTAATGTGAGCTGTTTAGAACAGAGTTTAACGTTTCGTTTACTTTTTTTAAACATTCCTTTTTTATCTGGTCGGTGTCTGGCTGTTGAGAAAAAGTTGCCCTTGCCTTTTTTTGAAGATCAAACTTTTGTCTTTTGTAGTCCTCAAAATCAGCCTGTAGGCGACTAAATTCTTCATCCGTGATGTTCGAGTCGGCAAGTGCTTTATTTATTGTCAGTTTGAAGGAACTAAGTTTAGCTGTTATTAGTTGAACCATAGCTGTGTGCTTTTGGAGTTTAGCTTTTATTTTTTTGCTGACAGCACCTGCAGCTATTGAGCATAAACCAAGAGTTAAAGACACACCACCTAGAGGTATAGCTGCCGGTGCACCTACGCCTGTTGCTAAGAGACCTACACTTGTTCCTGCTGATAGAGCACTAGCAGTCGATGCTCCAGTATTAACATATGTAACAGCATTAAAGACAGCAGAATACCTTCGTTTGGTTTTACTGTATTTTGAAAGGTCCTGCTCTAGTTGGGTTTGCATTTGTGTTATGTTTGTTAATCTGAAAGTTTTTATGTCTACAGCAACAGAGTTCTCTTCTTTGGGCACTTTTGGATAAACCTGAACAGACATGCTTTTTTTAAAAAATAAAAATAATTTAGTATTGGATATCTTTTAATCTGTTATCTTTAATATTCAGCTGCGCATCATATATTAAAAACAAATGTACATTAAGTGGTTTATCACTCTTCTTTATCAATTTGAATGTTTATTACGTCTTTAACTGTTCTCCCACTCCCATGCAACTGATTATCCTCTGTCGTCCTTAGGTCAATCCATAAACCGTATTTTGTTGTTAAATATTCATCAAGTCTAACACTGTGAAGGTGTAGATCTTTAGACACAAGGTCTACTGTTGGACTTCTAGACCTCCCGCCTCCAAACAATTTTCTTATTTCATCAAAATGATGATAAGGTTTAAGCCCGCTACCGTAGACTTGGTTAGGACTACCCTCAATTGAACATTGTACTTTAGTTATTTTAGGATTAATAAACTTTTCACTTTGTCTTTTGAATGGTTCTTCATCTTCACACAGCAATAAAATACCTTTAAGGGATCTTGCTGTGGCACTAAAACTAAAGTTCCATATTGTGTCTGCCCTGCTTTTAGGATATTTAGTATGATGAATCACTCTTTCGTAATATATTGCTAATCCTGACTGATTGTTGCTCAATCAGCCTTGCTAAGTTAGGGTTGCTAACAATGTCAAACTCTAACGAGATGTCGAAAATGCTGTACTTGGAATCGGTGTCTGTAGATTTAATGACACGTTTGTATTCATTAAAAGTTAGTTCATATGACAATCTGTCTTTTAATGCTCCTTGAAAGTATGGCGCATGCGCTTTTAACAACTCAAAATCTAAGGGTATGGAAAAGCGATTTCCATAAGCAAAACTTACAGCTTCATACTTGTTACCGTCTTTAGCATCTTCGGCGTCTATTCTGTGTTTTAGTGCTTCGTTATTTTCGATTCCTTGAAACGCAAGATCGGCCCTTTCATTATCGGTTAGCCATAGATCAGAATAGATTGGAAATATGTCTGCATTGTGTAAAGAAAATATTTCTTGCCCCTCAAGTTTTATAGAAATTTTCTTAACGATTGCCCGTCCCAGATTCTGGACTACTGTCCTGTTTGGGTCTGTTGCTGAATCAAGTTCTATTTTGAAAGTAAGCCGTGCAGATCCCGGCACAATCACTTCATCTGCTCCTAGGTCTGGAAATTTAACAGTAAGAATTTGATCTGAATCAATAGTAGATGGATTATTTGTAACAATAATATTCTGTTTATTTCCCTTCACGCCAAAGGGCTCTTTCAGTTTTCTATGCGGGTCAAGAATCGAGCCATATGCTTGTGACATTTTTTTTATAAAACAAAATAAAAAGTTTATTTAAAAACATGGCAGAAGAAGATTATGTTTTTGATCCTGGAGACAACATGAGTGAAATGACTCCTTTGACACATCCATTACAATCATTGCGGCGTGAATTAACAGAAAGTAAGGTCAAATCATTTTATCAAAGTTTAGGCCAAGAACCTCCCGAATTTATAGACCCTAATGATTTTGAAACAAAAGATGACCATTTGTTTGTGAAAAACGAGCAAGGACAACTTGTTCAGCTTACAACTAAACCAGACCCATCAAAGTTTTTAGCAAAGACTACAATTAGACAAAGGCTCAGTGTGAGCAATCAAAATCGCCTTGGCATTGCTAAACCGCGAAGATTAGACAGTGAGGCAGTTGCTAAACTTCAAAACACTACAAAAACTCCCAACAGAAAACCAAATTCAAAACATACCCCTTAAAGATTTAAGCCCAACAGCAGACAAAATAATAGAAACCAGTTTTTCAGAAGAAACAGTATTAAAAACTATGCACGATCCGCCGCTACCTATGAGAGAAATAACGGCCCTTGATCATACTTTGAGAAGCATCAGAGGCGAATTAACAAACAATTTAGCAAAACTGGGTGAACTAGATGAGCATATAAAAAGAGAAAAAGAAAAACTAGTTGAGGCTGATGACCACAACTTAGGACCTGGTGTTAAAGAAAGAATAACACAAAGACTAAAAGATCTTGAACAAGAGAGATCAGCAAGACTAGAAGTGCTGTCTACTAACCGAGAACAATTACGAACTCAAGTGAGCAGAATAAGAGAAACTATCCAAAGAATTTTATATGAAGACACAACGTTAGCAGAACGAATAAGAACACTTTAGAGAGCAAGGTGTCACATTAGCAAGTGTTATAACAGCCTTAGGATTTGCAATAAGTACACTGGTGTTGGCTATTACAGGCGGCGGTGGTGGGGGAGCAGTGCCACCAGGCCCGCCAACTCCGTCGTCAGATAAATCATGGGTAAAAAAACAACTCGATCACCTTGCAAACTTACTAAAAAAAATTAGCCAGTAAGGCAATAGACTCTTTGCCTGGTATAATAGGAGGGATCGTTAGCTGGCTTTTGTCTGCCGCAAGTAAAGTAGTTGGCTTTATGGCTGAGCACTTATGGGCATTAGTTGTCTTAATAGTTGGGTTACTCTTTAGTAAGATAAAGACCAAGTAATCCTAGGGCAGTTAATCCAATAACAAGTGCCGTCTTTTCATATTCATGGTCATCACGCGCGTCTTCAATGGCCTTTGGGCCTTGGGGATTGGACGACTTAATCTTGGGGGGGGGGGGTTTATTGTTTGTAATATTACTGGCTCAGAATTTATGTCGTTTTGTCCAACCTTCTGTTCATTTCCTGCAACAAGGATTTCATTGTTGTAGTTTATTATTGTTCCTACCTGGAGCCTGAGGTCAGAAGGTAGCATGTATAAACCAGTGCCGACAGCAAAGTCTACTTTCGATCTTGCAAATTGTAAAACATTTTGGTACCTTTTAATACTTGAAGGCAAATCAATTGCAGAATTAATGGCGTCCTCTAAATTTGCTAAATACTGTTTTTGGGCATCAAAGCCAGTAGAAGGATCAGTTATGTTAGATCTTGCCTGTGCTTGCGAACCTAGCAAACACCAAACATAAGTACGAATAGAGTCGTTTATTCGTTCTATTCCCGCTCTAGTTAGGCCCTTAGAAGTATCCAAAATAAATGTTGTCCATGCTGTTTTATGCTCTTGCTCTATGGACCCGAGGTGAACAGTTGTGCCTGAAGAGAAAGATGTGTAAGGAGGATTCCAATCATAGTTATACTTTCTGTGCACGCCCCAAAAATAAGGGTGCCTAAACCATGATTAAGATCCAACTTTTGTCTAAAGTCTGTCTTTGGGTCAATATCAAATTCGTTACAGATCCTTTCAAAAGCCTTGTAATCTATTCTGTTGCTGAATGGATTAAACGTTTTGTCATTTGGTAATGGCGCTTGCAGTTCAGATAAAATACGTCTGAAGGTGTAATAAAAATGAAATCTATACACTGACCTCACCAAAGGATCAGGATGATTTAAATGATCAGCATACGACACTCCACACCCAGTTGATGCGCAAAACACAGCAAAGTTTAACTGGTTCTGATAAAACTGCATCGGATGACTGAACCACACTTTCGGGATGTAGTCGTTTTTAATAGGAGGGTTAAGATATCTGTTCAATGGAGTACTAACCTTTACTTGAAAGGCGTCAGACTGAGTCACAGAAATATCAAGGGTGTCAGTTATATTTTTAAGATTGTAGTGCGGCCCAACAGAATATTTTGCATTAGTATATTTGAATGCACTCATTTTTAAATTTGTTTTAAAAATGTTTGTAACAATAACTCAAGACAGTCCGTTTTTAGAGTATGCTATTGATAATGAATGCAGAACCCAAAGGGTCGCACTCCATGAAATTTTTTACAAAGTCGTATGGTTTAATATAAGTGAATCCAAGGAGAATAAGATTCGAAAAGTTGATAATTTAGGAAACTTAGTTAGCCAGTTAACCATACCTGATGGTTATTACGGGTTTTGCTCGCTGAAAGAAGCAATGAGTAACTTCGACATTACTCTCAAACTTAACAATGCAAATTTGAAAGTAATGTTGACATTCAAACCTGAAGAAGAAAGAGTAAGTTACCTTTTTGATGTAGAGCTAGCTAAAATGTTAGGCTTTGCAACTAACAATCAATCAATCGATCATGAATTTAGAGTTACACCAGACAAAACTACTTATGAGGGAAAATATCCGCTCGATCTTGCATTACATTCATTACTCTATGTTCATTTGGACGAGCTGAGCACTGATGAAAACTTATATGATGGAAGGCCCTCAACTGTTTTAAGAGCTCTTCCATCAGGGAAAGCTGCATATTGCGATTATGAAATTATACAATTCCCTAATTTACAGTTTAAAAGATTAGCTTGTGGGAGGGTCAGATCATTTAATGTAAAGATCACAGATAAAACAGGGAAAGTCGTGAAATGTGATAACCTGCACATTGTTTTAGAAATAAAATACGTTTTAAAAAATGTCACGTGGGCCAGAAGAATCGGGAGTTACATTAGCGCCTGAGAGGTGTGTAACTTTAGAATTAAAAGACCTTGCAGACGTTGAGGACTTTGAACAGAACGGTGAGATAGGCACTTTGTATGGTTTTGGATACACTAAAGATGGTTATTATAAACGCAAAGAGGTTAGCGACAGCAAAAGGTTTCCTAAACTAGAACAACTACGCAATGTAGAAGCAAATAATGCAGGTCAGTATGAATATAAAATAGTTCGAAAAACTAACAAATGGCACTTAGAACCATATTTAGAATGGGACATAAAATTTGAATTCGTAAGCCCATTTACATTTTTTGACCGTCAAAAAAGTTTCAGAAAAGCATTGAACTCTGGCCCTTTACATGTAAGTCTTATGCCAGAGGACAACAGTCGAAAAGAGATCGAAATAAAGAAGTTTGGGAGCAAACAGTACATCCTCCACAGAAGAGAATCAGTTTTGAAGGAAGCTACTACAAAAGTACAGTTCTTTCCACGCACGTTATTAGGAGACACGTTCACAATGATATTTGAAATTTCTGTCTTAAAAGATGTGGGGAGGAATGGAGCTGTGGGTGTCAGTGACAACCTTATGGAAGGAATTATTAGCTGGCAAAACTTAGACGTTGACAATCTTAAAGTTACTGTTGTGGTTCGTCACGATGGTGAAAATTTTAAGGTCGTAACAACAAGCAACAAAATCAATGTTAGTCTTAATAGAAACAATCTGACAAAACTGAGTTGGATTAATCTGACACATTTAGACCTTATAAGATTTTATTGTACTGATCAAATTTTGACGGATAGTATAACACTAACTGGTGTAAATTAAATTCTGTTATAAAACTATGGAGCAGACGACTTTGGTGTCAATGCCGATGTTAAACTTTATGATAAAAAACCCCTCATTGTTCATCGATTTGTGGACAGACTGGTTGTGGAAAAACAATATTTGTCCTCGACCTATTACAAACAGTTTATCGTTATAATTTTGATCATATAGTAATTTTCTGCCCAACACTTAAATGGAACAAAGCATATAATGATAGGTTTATATGGACAGATGATAATATATATTTGATTGATCCCAGCAATAAGCTGAGTGAGTGTTTAGAACACTTTTATAAATTGTTTGAGGGAACGCAGACACCATTTATTATAGATGACTGTTCAGCAGAAAGAGACAGTTAAAAAGAGAAACACTTTGTCAAAACTAGCTTTCAGTGGAAGACATGCTGGGATAAGTGTGTGGATTCTATGTCAAAAATATAACTCGGTTTTAAAAGACTTTAGAGAGCAATTAAAGACTGTAGTTTTATTTCACATGAAAGACAGAGACGCATTTGATGAATGTATGCGTGAAAATGATGTTATTGAAAACGATCAAGAAAAACGAAGGATTAAGCAAAAACTTAAGTCTCAAAAGTTTTCTAAATTAGTGTTAAAAACAGATAATCCTACACATTATGTATGTTTGTAAAGTGTTTACTATTAGAGAACTATAAAATAGGCATTCTGGGTAAGCCGGCGGAGCAACAGCGAAACCGGCTTCAGCCGGTTGGAGCTGGCGGAGGTGGGTGAGCCAGAATGCCTATTTTATAGTTCTCTACATTCCATGCTTTTAACATGTAGCAGGATGCTCCAACAGAGCATTATGAGCTGCATTTGATTTTGGTGGTCTCCACACCACACACTACATATGCTAGCTGTGAAACAGAACGTTCCATGATTTAGTAGAGAACATCAGGCATGTGGTCTCAACTGTGCACACGATGTCTGCGTCAACAGTTACTTTATGCAGTGTCTAGCCTCCGGGATCTATTCCGGTTTGTGTCTATGCAAGTAGTCTGATCACCGATCCAATCCATTACTGATGATTAAGAGAGGGCACGTGGTAGCTGAAGGTAAGGAAGCTAGCTTTGGCTGGCTCTTAACGTGCAGGAGTCTTTGGACATTTGATAAACTTTTAATGGTAAAAATGCCAAGTTTAGATTCTGATAAGCGTTTTTTTCCCTTTATTTTTGTAACTTTATGTTCCTCAATTTTCAAGTGTAGGTCCATACCTACACCCTTTTTTTTCGCAGCAATGTTGCGCACTTTACTTGGTTAGTCACTTTCAGATATAGTCCGTTTTCACAAAGATGCAAGACTCCACATTTTTCAGTTCTAATTGCATAAGCATATTTAGTCCATTCAGCACTTGTATATAGGATATCACTAACATTCAACGGCGGAAAAGGCTTAGTATCCTCGGCGAACACTTTGATGCCACACTCTACTGTTGCCGGGGTAAACCACGTATCTAACAAATGAACTTGGTACTAGGACACTGCCCTAAAGTGCGCCACTTGTTACACAGGGTCCTGGAAAATCATTTCCCATCAAGGCATGGTACGAAGACCTACAGCTCTGAAAATGAAATGCAACAAAGCGACTGGCCATGAATGCCATTACCATGCCATTTAATTGCAAGTCTGTGATATGGTTCAGTATCATGTGCTTCGTGTTGATCAAAATGATTAGCAGCCACTGGAAAACCTATCAGACTTAAGCATTTTTCAGCGGGTCACACCTCAGTCTCATTGCTTTGGGTATAGCCAATACAATGTTATTCTGTGAAGTTAAAAACTAAGGGATGTACCAGGACATACGCCATTTCCTTTAAAATCAGTGAAAACCATCTGGTCCAGTGGACATTTAAGGTATCAATTCCGGAAGCGCTTTACCCGTTTGTTCCCCAGGAATAATCTGCCAGTGACCAAATTTGGACTCTCCGCGCCTGTTACTACAGCGCTCGAGTCTTGCAAACAGCATGGTGGCACCGTTCCCACAAAGCGTAAAACTCCTTTTACCGAACGGAGGGTCTAACCACAATAGAGCGAAGAAAGAAAATGTCTCTACCCCTTTCTTTCCACTCCCCCCCCCCCCCCTTTCCGTCGATCAATGTCGGTCAAAAAAAAAAATTCCGATAAAATGCTACGAGGGATAGGCTGGTAAATTCATGAAATAACTTGATGTTTGACAGAAAGGAATTAACACAAATGGGTCTGTGTGCGAGAAAACTTCTGGATTTGAATCTGGATCCTTACTTTATGGAACCAGTTTGGCTGTTTTTCCAACGGAAATAAAGGGACAAGACTTTAACAAAAAGCCGGAAAGCGTGGCAGATCCGGCGAGACAGACTTATCACTCGTTCTACAGAAAGATGTACAAATCAGAATCCAAAATATCATAAAAGGAAACAAATCGATTTTAACAAATTTTTTATTAGTTTCACAGAACCCTTCTGCAATATTTGGTTAAAATAAAAAATCTCGGCCTCAAACAGTTTTGTTGCAATTCTTCATTGAACACAGTGGCCTGAAATGAATGTTGTAATTTACGTTACGCCACATTGCTAGCTTCAAAATTCAATGAACGCAAAACAGGAAACAAAATCCACCAATACTTTACATTTTCAACTCCAGAAATGAATATCGTTTCATAGTATACTACGCCTGTTTGCTTTCTCTAAGCAAACTCGTCATACTTTATATGAATTCAACAGCTAAAAAAAGTTTTTCTTCATCCACCAACTCCTCAAACAAAATCTCATTTAGCATAACAATAGGAAGGACAAAAATGTATAACGAAAAAGTGAAACATTCCTTTCACTAAATTTCACCGAACTGTGTGAAAATAAGTAGGTGAAAATTATTTTAAAACTCAAAAATTAGAACGCAGATTACAAGTTCTTGTAACGTAGATTACAGTTTTTATACATTGGCAGAAACGTCCAAAACGTCCAAAAGACCAGACCTACCGGAATGAAACGAAAAAAAATGAAAGATTATGAACCTTAGTATTATTTTTCAGATTCATAGCTGATGATTTCAACAAAGGAAACGTAGGTTACTTCTGATCACGTAGATTACTTCTGGTCAGTCTCTGATACTTTCCTGTTTGTAAAAGAACTTTAACACTTTAATGTAAAAAAAAAAGTCTTTAATGGTAACACATATTAAGGAAACTTAAGTGGTGATTCAGTGTGTATTGGGCACAGACAAAGAAAAATGTGACTGCAAGATGCTGCTTAATCCTAGCCATCCAAATGATGGGAAACAGCCAAGTCACTGCACTTTTTCAAACAAATCCCTGATCAGACGATCTCCCAGAAGCTGAAATGTCCGCCCAAATTGACCTGTTGCTTTTGGTTCTTGTATAATGCAGATGTTATCAAAGGACACCCACAATTCATCTTGGTGACGTGGCCACTTGGAGTTCTCAACTTTTTTTTTACTCTTTTCCATGAACTCAGTATAGCACTCTCCTTCCTCATCAACGTCCTTGACTTTCCCGACGTACCACTGAGTCCGATACACTGCTGCAACAAAGTCACCTTTGTCAGGATGAACGTCCAGGATTTCAGAATCAGGTAGCGCTGGGCCTTTGGGCTTTAGTCGATGTTCCTCCACAGTTGAGGTCGACAGTTCTGTGGAATCACAATACGGCACTGGAGTATGGTCTTGTGTGTCCATTGCAGTTGATGGATGTTTTGATTGACTGAGCTTGGATATTTTCTTCCACATGATGCATTGAGTCCACTGACATTGACTGAGATCCCCTGTCAAACAATTGTGACAATAGCAAGAGGTTGTTCTGGTCATGATGACGTTTCTCTCTACTGTGTAAACAGAGTGTACTTTCATAGTCCCTTTGCATGGGACTGTGTCTTTGGTCAGGGTTTCTAAGATCTGCTTTTCTCTGCTCACATCTTCCTCACTGACGTAGATGTAGTGAACCATTTTTGAGGTCTCCTTTCCCCATTTGAAGAAGTCTTCAGCATCCTGGATTGTCCTGCTTTGGCGGGTTGCTAGGTCGTCCATCCTCTTTGCCACCCCACCAAGGCCATCACGGGGCCCTTTTCCATGGCCGCTTTCGAAGAAGTCCCAACATGCCTTGACGCCAAATAAGTTGGCGTGATCAGAAATGACGTGGAACATAAATCTGTACCTGTACTGGGAGGTTGGGCTGTCTGTCCAATAGTGAATGAACTCAAGGTCAGGAACTTCTTTCTGGATCACAGGGAAAAGACTTCAGAAAGGTGAACACACTTCCAGTATTATGGCCCATCTCGTCCGAAACCGCTTCCATTTTGGTTTAGTATTATGCGAGATACACCCAATTTTTTTTGTTTTCAATCTGCATGCGCATTTACATATACACAGACAGAATGACAAACACACAAACAGAAACGGAGAAATTTTCTCTCCATTCTGATTGTATAATTACTCCCGTTGGGAGTCCAATAAGTCACAAATTTAGTTTTGTAAGCTACGTTACCATTTCTTGTAATCTACGTTATCAATTAACCCTCATACATTCGCTTTCTTTTTGCTTTTGATATCTCACCCTGAAGTCATTGTATTAATACTTGTTCTGCCTGTTCTAATGTCTAAAGTTCCAACTTTCTATTCTTTCGTTGTAGGAAAAGGATATTAATGATATGGCTTCCCAAGGGATGTAATCTCCGTTACCATCACTTTCTTCCACCATAGTGCAGCTGTTAAGCTGCACACGTGACCATTGAGGCAACAAACATCATGACGGCCTTTTATAGATTCAGAAAACATACATGCTGGCTTTCTGACACGGCTTTTGCAACAAGACACTTTCGAGAAACAGACAAGTCTAATGAAGGTATGTAAGCTACGTTACAACTGACATTGCTACATTGTGCATTAAAAAAAACTACCTAAGACACATCACGCCCCGATTTTGTGTTTAACCGTTTTCATGCTCTAACAATGTATCTAAAAATCAATTACTACGAAGGTACCCACCTGTGTTTTGAACTTGGAAACCAAGCTCACTTTACCAGCTATCAATCAATTATTCATGGCTCCACTATTTCACATCCCAAATCTGGAATGCAAATGGCGAAACCAGGGAAGCAATTATGACGCTTTAATAGAGTGGGTAACGCAAAAAAATAAAAACTTGACACAGAACAAACAAGTAACCTTTTCTGCAGTAACGTTGCATACGTAACGTAGATTTCTGTCCCAGTATTTTGTCAAGTCTGACGAAAAACTGGAAGGAGTTTCCCTACAAGTCTAAGTGTAATTATCTTCCCTTAGGCTTATGTTTCTCAAACATTTTCTTCAGACAGGTAACGCTGGCCAGTTTGGTAGAAACGAAGTCTCGTAGATTACATGCTTATTGCCAACTCTGAAAAAAAAAATTAAAAAAATCTTGATAATGTCAAATTTTGCTCAAGTTTATTGGAAGTTTTTAAAGTGTGATTTTTGTTTCCTTCTGGTTTTAGAATAAATACTAGGGTCTGGTTTAAAGATTTCTTTTAAGTCTTTAAACCCATTGCCATTTAGTAACGTAGATTACAATGTTTTGACGACATTGGTTAAAAAATTCGTGTGCTCTTGTATCAATCTGAATGTCAACATCAAATTTACTTGAGAAAACTACAAGCCACCAAAGCTTATTTGAAGCAAAAGACACCTTTAGGTAGATTGACAGAGCATCATCGATGTATTTGAAACTAACCCTCTTTGGAGACATGCAACTTTTGACAATTTTATCTCATTTAAAGACGTCCTATAAAAGTATCCTGCTTCACAGATGCCCGATTGGACGTTCATAACATTGACATTTTTGATTTGTGTGAAAACATTCACTTTAGACCCCAATAAGAGGGCAGGACAAAGAGACACGCTTTTTTGTTCTTTGTACATCTTTCTGTAGAACATACCTTATACCGACTTGTCACTCCAAAGGCAAAATGTTTTAGCAGTCTGGGTGAAGGAGTCACTTCTGGCGCTCAGCAGTCATCTTTGCGACTTAGTTCTAAATGGGAAGCAACTGAGCAGGATGCTGGGTCAGGTTTGTCAAGCCTGCTTCCACCTGGGAACAGTGAATCGGGTCGGAAAAATATCCTAAATCAAAAATGCAAGTCAGTGTGCATCAAGGATCCGCCTCGCTTTAACGGGAGGGATAGGTAAATGAAGTTTTTGATACAAGTATCAACCGCGGGCAACTTAACATAAATCAATAGTACAATACGCAAAATCCAACAAGCAAAAATGAAGTCTACCCTCCCCCTCCCCTGGTCTCTAAGCTTGTCACTAAAACCCCATTGGCTCTTCCATACAAACAAGTCTTCAGGGTCTAGGAGTCATTACGAGGTCTTTATTTTAGCACCTACATATTCTTTCAAGTGCCATGAATAGTGACTTCCAGTGCGCAAGATTCTACATCTTACTTCATCTCGGAAAGATTTCCTTTCGTACCTCCTCACCTACATCGGTTTTTCTCATGTCAAAATACTGAAGCCGATTTATTGAAATCCTGTAAGTCCATTTAAGTGTTCATGTCATGTGCCGTTTCTTGCCGCCGAGATATATTCTGAAAACAAGCGTTTGAGTGGGTGTGGGAACTGAAAATCTTACTGGTAATCTCGGGTTTATTGATCTATTAAAAACCCGACTCAAGATAAACTTAGGACTGCTTTCCGCTAAATATTACGCCTGAATCGGTTGACTAAGGTGAAATCATTTTCGTCCTCCCTCCCGTATCTGTGTTTAGCTCCGACTTCACAATATGGGACCTCCATGGAAAGGTGTTCAACAAAATTAACATCCTAGATCACAGATGCTCGGTTTCTACGAAGAGAACTCACTCTAGCCGCTATGCACGAATTCGTCTGACATTTACGATACGTTCTGGGCACTTCCAAATTAAAATTTACTCAATATTTGATCGAAATAGATTTCTTTTCGTTTCCGTATACAGTTTGTTGTTTTCAGCTCACAGTTTTCAGAACACTCCGACATGACTGGTTTTAATGAAAAATCAATGCCAATAAATTTCAATAAATCAGCTTCAGTTGTTTGAAACTGATGCAAAGAAACTTTTAGCAGAGGCAGGTGACTACGAAAGTAAACCTTTAATCAAGGCTTGCGGAATAAATGCTATCTTGATTTCATTAATTCAAGGCTGCCTCAGCTTACCTAAATCATCACCAGCCTCCAGCCGTCTGCTGTTCTATCTTACCTAAATCATCACCAGCCTCCAGCCGTCTGCTGTTCTGCTTACCTAAATCATTACCAGCCTCCAGCCGTCTGCTGTTCTATCTTGTCTTCGTCGGTGTTTCAGCAGTCACTGGCCCATAGCAGTCGGCTTCCGAATACAGTTGTCGTCTGCTGCTGTCTTCTGCCACGTGCATTGCGTGTTCCTAATTTTACACCCGACAAGTGTTCACTCAACAGGTGAACGCCGAATAACCCAATCATAAGACAGTTAAGAGAATTGAGCGAATTGAGTGACCCGACAAATGGCATAGCTAATATCTATAAATAAAGACAGAGGTTTTTTTTTAATTTTAAGTTTGAACAGTCTACAGTCTGATTTATCCTGTCTCCGTTAAAAATCCACTTCATTCTTGATATGAACTACAAATGAAGGGGC
Source organism: Conus canariensis (assembly GCA_033310375.1). Lineage (NCBI taxonomy): Eukaryota > Metazoa > Mollusca > Gastropoda > Neogastropoda > Conidae > Conus > Conus canariensis. Next base: position 462 of record JAMYXO010003084.1, on the reverse strand, counting down.
TATAGATGAAAAAAAAAAAAAAAAAGAAATCTTTCTGGGTTATGTTCCGCAATTGTTTTAGTTCCGGAAATAGTATGGAGTTCTGATTGGTTGTTAGAGCCGTGGGCCTTTTACCGTGATGGACAGTCTGTCTTCACTTCGGCGTGACAATCCGGACAACACGGGTTTTCCAACCATCAACAGACCCAGGCGGTCAAACTTGTCCTGAGGACTGCGAAGATGTTGTTGTTGTTTTTGATGTCATGTTGCACAGCGCGTGCACACGTGCGTGTATTTGCGCGCCCGCGCGCGCGCCCGCGCGCGCACCCGCGTGTGTACGTGTGCGTGAGTGTGTGTGTGTGCTGGCGCGCGCTTCAATCGCTAGCCCGCACACATGCGCACGCTCAAGCAACACACACACACACACACACACACACACACACACACACACACACACACACAACACACACACACAAACACGCA
>JAMYXO010003083.1:0-21305 GCA_033310375.1 Conus canariensis | reverse complement strand
CCCCCCCCCCCCCCCCCTCCCGCTTTCCCTTTCCGTTCTGTAAACAGCTTCCAATTAAATACAATATCTGTAATCTCAAAGTTCTGTTTCCTTCCATTCACATGAAAAAATCATTTGTAATATTGAAAATCTTACAATATACAAAAAAAATAGCGAGCAATTAAACATTCCGTGTGGTACGAGGAAAGAAAAAGAAAGGGAGAGAGGGAGAGAAAGCACATTGATATTTCAGTATTTTATAGTACATCCAATATGACAGTCAACAGTTGCCTCAATGAGTGGTCTTATCGACTCAACACATAACAGGTTTCATCATGATAACATAGCTGTCCCCTCTCCCAACCCCCCCCCCCCCCCCCCCCACCCACGCTCTAATCATAAAAAAAGGAAATGAAAAACTCCAATTAAAATACAACCTCTGTTATCTTAACTATTTCCGATCCACATGAAAAAATCATCTGTGACACTGGAAAAAACACAGCATTTGAACATTCCACGCGGTAAAGAGAGAGAGAGAGAGAGAGAGAGAGAGAGAGAGAGAGAGAGAGGGGTTTTGGTTTAATCGCACAATTAACATGAAAATCAATAGTATATTTGTGCCTGTCCGTACGTCGGAGCGTACCACTATAATTCTTTTGTAGTTATTTCCCTTTCTGTGGCCCAACTCATATCTGCAGTACTCTCATCCACAGTGTGATTTGAAGCTGCCCTGATGTTAAAACACCAAAATAGCAACAACAACAAATTTAAGTAAAAAAAAAGGTACTGGCAAGAATCTATACTCTCTTCCCTTTAATTCAGTTGACGTGTAGAAACACTACTTTATACAGCAAAGGAATGAATCTGAAGTTATGAATGAAAAAAAAAAAAAAACCTACTTCTGTCTGAAAATGTTCAACTTTTTTTTTTCGATAGAAAGTGTTTTCAGTTGTAATGAATTCGTTGAATGATCATGCATTCCCGTTAGATCAACTCCAAGCATTAGTGGCATTGTCGCTGGGCCACATATTTCACCCCTTTTACTACGTGTGGTTAAAATGAACTCTGTAGTGTTTGTGCAATCTTTGCTGACAGAGCGCGCATAAAAGGAAGAAAACAAAAACTGACAGTGAGATGACTGCAGGCGGAAACTGACACAAACCTAACAGAGAAAGGACTGTTCTGTACGTTGGACAAGAAGAAAAAAAGATAGGGCAACAAAAAGACAAAACAAAACACGACGCGTTTCGAGACCTCTTTGGCCTTTTCTTCAGGCAAGATTAACCAACACTTAGGACAATTCGAAACAAAGAGCGAGCAATCAGCCACTTCTTTTCGTGTAACTACTGGGCGCAAAATGAATCCATTGAAGTCAGTTCACGCGCAGAAAAAAAACCCCCATAAAAAAAAAACATAAAAACCCTCAATGAAGTACAAAAAAATGAAAGACGGCCCACCCCCCAATTTTTCAAAAAAAAGAAAAAAAACAAAACAAAACAAAAAACAAAAAAAAAACCCCAAAAAGGGAAAAAAAAAAGAAAAAAAAAAAAAGGGAAAAGAACAAAAAAAAGGGGAAAAAAAAAATTTTACGTAAAAACCCCCCCCAAAAATTTTTACAAAGACATAAAAAAAATTTTTGAAAAAAAAAAAATGAAAAAAAAATGATAAAGACGGACAAAGAAAAAAAAAAGGGGTTTTTTTAAAGGGAAGAAGAAAAGAAGTCAAAAAAAAAATTTTGGTTTTTTGGTTGTTTTGCTTGGTTTTTTTTAAAAGGGGTTGGGGAAAGGGGGGGAAATCCAAGTTTCGGCCCTTTTGGGCTTTTTCCCTCTCTCCCCTTCCCCTTTTTCCCCCTCTCTTTTTTCTCTCTCTCTCTCCTGTTTTTTTCCCCTTTAAAAATTTTGTTTGCGTCTATTCCCTTTTGTTCCCAAAAAAAAAAAAAAAAAATTTTTCCCCATATGCGAAAACAGATTAGCAAAAAAAAAAAAAAAACAAACAAAATTTGTTTTTTTGTGGTATCATTCTTTAAAGATTTTACCCCCTTACTTCTTTCTTATTCCCCATTTGTGGGTGTGTGTGTGTGGTTGGTTTTGTGTGGTGGGGTGTGTGTGTGTGTGGTGGGGTTTGTGGGTGTGTGTGTGGGGTGTGGGGTGTGTGTGTTTTTTGGGTGGCGCGCGCGCGAAACCCCCCCCAAAAGCGCGCAACCCCCGGGGGAAAACGTCATACATGCGGCGTCTGTGGTGCTTTACTGTCCCTTTTGGGGTATCCCCGGGAGTATAAAACCCCCAATTTTTTTGTTTTTTTTTCCCTTTCCGTGAAAAAACTATATCTGGGGGTTTTCCCCCCAAAACAGTTGTTTAAAGCAGAAAAATTAGCAAAAAACAAAAATTAAAAAAAAAAAAAAAGGGGAAATGGAAAGGGAAAAAAATTTCCTCCCCCCTTTTAAAATGAAATTTCCCCGCGGGGGAAAACCACTATTTATATACGAAAGGGGAAAGGGTTTTAGAATTTGGGGGAATAAATTTAAAAATTTTTTTTTTCCCCCCTGTTTTAAAAAAATGTTTAAAAAATTTTTTTTTAAAAATTTTAAAAAAGTGTTTTATTTCAAAAAAATTCCCCCTGAATAAAAAAAGCATTCCTGTGAGATCCCCCCAAACCCCCAAATTAGGGGGGAAAAAAAGGTTGTGTGGGGGTGGGGGGGGGGGGGGGGGGGGGGGGGGGGGGGGGGGGGGGGGGGATATCCGAATCAAACACACACACGGCGGGGGCCCCAACAAAAACCCAAAACACACCCCACACCCCACCCCCCCAAACCACCACCCAAACACCCCCCAACCCACACACACCCCAAACACAAAAAAAAGATAAAAAGGGAAAAAAGGGGGAAAATCGTAGATAAAAAAAGGGGGACAGACATCAAAAAAAAAAAAAAAAAAAAAATTTGCCCCCAAAAAAAGGCACAAAGGGACACAAATTTAAAAAAATCCATTGTCTGGAGGCCCAATGGTGTTTTTTGCCTTGGACCCCCCCTTTTTTGGGGGAATTTTGAAAGCCCCTGCGGGGGCCCCTGAAACCTGCCCCCGGGGGCGGGCTCTGTTGCGTTTGCGGGGGGAACCCCCCCGCATTAGTGTCGGGGGGGTTCCCGACGCCTTTTTTTTGGCCCCCCCCCCGGCCCCCTCCGTTCTTCCCATGGGCCTCTCTCCGGGGTTTTTGCTTTTTTTGGGGCTTGAGGGGGCCTTTTGAGGGGGGCCCCCGGGGCCTTTTTCCCCCCGGAAAAAAAGGGGCTGCTGCCCCAAAAGGTTTGGGGGGCCCGAGGTTCCCAAAAAGGACAAAAAAAAAAAATTTTCTTTAAACAACAACAAGAAAAAAGGGTAAAAAAGGGGAAAAGATACGAGGGAGCATGTTTTCAAAAAAGGGAGAAAAATAAAAATTTTTAAAAAAAAACTTTAAAAAGGGGGTTTTAAAATGAATTAAAAAAAAGTTGTAAAAAAAGGGAAAAAGAGCAATTTTTAAAAACCAAAAGAAACAAAACAAAACAAAAAAAACAAAAAAAAAAACCCCCAAAAACAAAAAAAAAAAAAAAAAAAGAAAGAAAAAAAAAAAAAAAAGGGGAAAGGGAAAAAAAATTTTATACGAAAAAAAAATAAAAAAAAGGATAAAAAGAATAAAAAAATTTTTTAAAAACATAAAGTGGGGGAAAAAAATTTTTTAAAAAGATCCCCCAAAAAAAAACTGGGGGTTTTTCCAAAAAAAGGGAAAAAGAAGTTTCAAAAGAGAATTTTTTTGGGTTTTGCTTGCTTGTTTGTTTTTTCTCCTGTGGGCAAAAAACATTTGTGCTGAAAGGGGGCCTCCGGGGGGGTTTTTCGTTGGCCTAACCCCCCAAGACTCCCCCTAAGCTTTTTTAAAATCTTGTTCCGCTGGTTTCTCCCCGATTTTTTTTTTTTCCCCACCGGGGGGGGGGAAAACTTTTTACTTTGTAAAAGAAATAACACCTCTTTCCAATGGGAAACCCCCAACCCCTCAAGCCCTCGCCCGTCCCGGGGGCCCCAAACGTGGGGTGTTGGGGGGTTTTTCGGGCTTTTTTTTTGGGGAAAAGGTTTTTTGAAAGATAAGGGGCTTTTAAAAAGGGGTATTTTTTCCTTTTGGCTTTCCCCCAAAAACATTTGAAAAAAAAAAAATTTTTTAAAATTTTAAAGTTACTTTTGGGGGGGGGCTTTAAAAGGAAATTGGTAAAATCAAAGTTTTTTTCCTTTTTTATGAATGTGAGAGAAAGTTTTAGACGCCGGGTTCTTGGCCACCCAATCTTTTTTCCGCCCGAAACCCCCCCCCCTTTTCCATAATCAAATTTTTTTAAAAACCCAAAAAAATAGCAAAAAAACCCTAAAAAATTTACCCCAATCTAATCGCCCGGAAACCCCCCCTTTTAGCTTTTTTTTGGTTAAAAAACAAATCTAATTCCCGCGAAAAGGGGGTTTTTTCCGGGGGGGAAATTTAATTTTCCTGCTCTAGAACCGCACATTTAAACTTTCTGTTTTAACAAACAGGCACTGTTTTTGGGCCCTGAAAAAAACTTGAAAACTTTCGCGAACAAACGATTTTTTGGGGCCCGGGTTTTTTTTGGAAGGGAAAAGTTTCCCCTTTAAAATAATATACGGGGGGGGTTTTTTAAAAATAATTTTTTTCAACTTCTTTTAAGTCAAAACGCTCCATATGGGGTCTGGGGTTTAATTCAAACATCCCCTTTTCCCTTTCCAGGGGGCTTTACAAGTATTTTTTCTTTTGGGCCCAAAACGGCAAGATTTTCTGAGGGGCCCGGGCCCCCATTTTTCCATTTAATATTTTAATTTTTTTAAATTTAAACCCGCGCTTCCCGGCTTAAGGGGAAACCCGTTCCCTTTTAAATTTTTAAATGGGGCTTTAAGACTGCGGGGCAATCTCCTAACCCATTCTGGGGTTGCGTTTTTTGGTCCATAAGGTCTTTTGGGGTTTATTAAAGGTAAAACACACGCTCAGTAGATTTTTTTTAAATTTTTCTACTGGGGCCCCGGGAGCGAGGTTGCCGGGGGGACCCCTCTTTTGACTGTAACCCGTTTGCCCTTAAAAACAGTTGGTTTCAGCCCCTTTTAAAAATTTTTCCCTCACAACCGGATAAAATAGGAAAACCCTTAATGGCCCTTTCCGCTGATATTAGTTGTAAAGCCACAGCCACGCAGTTAGTTTTTATCCGTTAAAAGGCCACCCATTTTTAAAAACCTTGAAGCCATGTCAAAACCTTTAAAGAAACTTAAACTTTTTCTTTTTTAACTTTGTCATGGGGAAAAGATACAACAAGTCCAGGGGGTGGGTTCATTGGGGAAACGATTTAACAAATCGAGGCCTTCTTATTCTTTTTGGGGCAGGCAGATTTATTTGCCAGATCGCTTGGGTTTTTGAAAGCCAGCCTTTCGCCCCTGATTCAGACACCCTAGCAATTTTTTACCCAGTTTATCAATAATAATAATAATAATAATGAATACTTATATAGCCCCTTTATTCTCGGCTAGAACCAAGCCCCCTAAGCGCTTTACAATCAACACTCGCTTCCCACAACGGGCTCCCTACCTGGGTAGTGCCAAATGAAGAGCTGCCAGGGGCGTTTTTTTTCCCCAGTCTTTTCCCCCGTTTTCATCCAGTCAAAAATCGTTCAAATATCGTTCACTCAGTTTCTTTACTTCCCCCATTTTTCCTTTTTCTTACGCAGGGTGCATGCTGTGTGTAACGTGTACCCATACCAACGGAAAAACTGGCCTACTCTTCCAAAATTTTTTGGTGATGGGATTTTACGTGTGGGGCAAGATTTATGCGTGCTTTCAAAACAGGGAAACCCCGGGTTTTATAGTCTCATTCAAAGGACGGGTTAGGGGGAAATGGAGTCAGAAAAATTTATTTAACCTTCCGAGGGAAAAACCCCCCTGTCCCGAAACGCCCCAGCGGAGTTTTCGAACCCGCCCCCCGGGATCCCCAAAGGGATTACGAGTCAGGCGCTAAAAACCAACTGAGCTTTTCCCCGGCTAATAGCACCTTTTCCCTTTTCCCAAATACCCTCCAGGTGAATAAAATTTTTGTACTTTGTATTTTCCATATAAAGGGGACGGTTTTTTTTTTTACATTTTTAACAATTTTTTTTAGTTTTGGAATTTGCAAGAAGAAAGATTGCTCCCCATAGCGCCTATAAAAAAGGGCATTTTTCAAACCATTTTCTGATCCTCACCCCGGTTAAAAAAGTCAGAAAAAGTTTGGGGGCCAACGTTGTTAGAAACTTCTTTCCTGTCACAAAAGTAATTTTCATTCATTGCTTCATCAAGCCCTGAAAATGTTGTGCTCGGGCATGTCCCGTTCTCTTAACTTTTTATTAAATAAAGCCCCTAAGGGGAGCAACCCTCCTTTTCTCGTAAGGGCTCTTGCCTTTAAAAAATTTTTTCCATTGCTTTTTTTTGGGGTTTTCTCTCTTTTCCCAGCCCGCAATTTACAAAAAAACATAAAATTTGCTGCCGGAAAAAAAAGGCCAACGCATTAAACAAAGCTCCCCCCCACCATCAGAACTAACCCGGACATTTTTTTTTATAAATGAATGAAATCTTTTTTAAATAAATAAAATATTTTTTAAAATTTGAAAAAATTTATAAATCAGCCCTTTTCAGGGCCTTTAAAATTTTTTCTGGTAAATCCCCGGGTGCAAAAAGAAAGTTTTTTTGAGGAAATCCCCCCCCCGTTATTACAGTTTAAAACCCTTTAAAACAACACCCTCAATGTAAAAACCCTTCCCTTTTCAGCCGGGCCTAAACTTAAAACATGTTTTTTGCTAACATGCTATTCCTTTAAAAGGGGCCCGCCGTTTTTACACCCTGTGGAAAAATAGTTTTGGTTAAAATCTTTCCATGCTAAATTTTTTTTATTAACAAAAAAAAAATTTTAAAAAAATTTCAAAATATAAAGATGTCTATGTGTTTTTTAATCAGATAATCTTTTGTTGCCAGAGCTAAAAAAAAAAGGTTGTAATAGTTTGGGGCCAAATTCTTTTATTTTCCCAGGGTTGGGGGGGGTTTTTTTAAACCCAAACTTTTTTGCTTGGGTTTTGAATAAACTAAAAAGGGGGAAAAAGGGGCACTGCAAAATTTAAAACCAAGTTAAACTCAGGGTTTTTTATTATTTTTTTTGTTTTTTAAAAAGATTTTAAAAAAATAGGGATTTGGGAGGGGGCGCAGCCTCTGCCCTAAAAAAAGATTATATTTCGCTGGCGGCATGGGGAAAAAACCGGGCAAAAATCAAGGGTTGAACTAAGTATTGAACAAATTCACCCAATTGTCTCTTAAAGAGTTGAGAAGTTTTACGCCGGTCCGAGGCAAGCTAGGATAAAAATTTTGGTTAGAATCGGGGGGGGGGGGGGGGGGGGCAGACAAAATTGGGTTAATTGCTAAGTTATTTGGCAAGATAGGGGCCGTTTTGGGAATTCAAAGAAAAATTTAAAATATGCCCTTAACCAAGACCCTTTTTTTAACCAAGTCCCCAAGAATCTCTTGCATGTGACATTTTTAAAAATTTTTGGGAACGTTGCTATGCCCTTTCTTTATGGGTTTAAATTTTACTTTCAATCATTTTAAATTTTTCAATTCCAAAATTAATTTTAAATCGCCCAAAAAAAAAATGAGGGGGAGCAGGAAAAAACTCCAAAAATGAGTGCCCCGGCAAGGGGAGTGTCCCGCAAGTGAATTTACATCGGTGTCCCAAAACCTGATTGCCCCCGCAAGTGGTGCCCCGCAAGTGAGTAGGTTTATAAGTTTTAAAAATTCGGGCCGTTTTTGACCCGGTCTTTAAACAAAGGAAATTTGGAAAAAAGACTGCAAAAAAGAAAACCCAACCCGCAAAAAAAAAAATTATTAGATAGAAATACAACATCAGCACCGCGCCGCCCCAACAACCCAAACAATCAAACTATAAATGTTTTTATTTTTTACGGGGGAGTATTGTTGTTGGTGGAGGGCTTTTGGCATACACCCGCCAAAAGCCTTTACTTAGCAAAAAAGTCACAAACCCCCACAAAAACAGTTTAAAGGAACCGCTTCTTTTCAAAAAAAATAAAAACCTCCTGCGTAGAACCCCTTTTTAATAAAAATTTGTTTTTTTTTAAAGTGTTTTAAATTTCTGGGTTAAAATACAAACTAAAATGGTAAGTACAAGCTTTAATTTTCCCGGTTAAGGGCAGTTATAAAAAAGTTAAGGCAAGTTAAGTGCAAGTCAAGTTAAGTTTAGTTAATACTAGTTAAGTTCTTAAGTAAAGTACAAATTAAGTACTAGTTAAGTTCTTTGTTAAGATTTTTAATTTTAAATCGGCCAAGTCGTTCTCCAGTGGTCAAAGCGTTTTGTAAACTCGGGGGGTTTAAGGAAAATTTTGCTTGCTATTGTTTAGAGTTCCCAGTGACTTCTTATTAACAGCAGTTTTTGTTTTTCTTGATGGGAAAAGTTAGGCGCAGATTTAAAATTTTGGGGGTTAAAAAAATTTTCTTCAAAAAGAGCCTGGGTTTTTAGTTGTCGTGACTTATTTCTTTTTTTACAACTTCTTTACTTTCCAACCCTTAGCTTTTTTCATTACAGAAGTCTGGGTAAACAATACTAAACATCCCTTTTCCCCCTAAGCCAAAATTTTCTTGTAAAATCGTCCCATTAAGTTCATCCCTTTATCCCTTTTCCCCTCACTTTCCTTTTTTCACGGGGTTTAATGTAAAGGCGAATCTTTTGGGGGAGTCCCCATGTGTCTTTCCATCCGGGCAGCCCCCCTTTTGCTACCTCCGCCTCTAAATCTTAAAGAAGTCTTCATTGGGATGTCCGAATAAAAAAAATCAGTGGGCTGTGTAAACGACATTTGATTCTGGGTTTTTAGCGGCTTAAAATAGTCGAAAAGAAAATTTAAGCAATTTTTTAAAATTTTACAGCTCTAGCACGGCAAACCCGAAAAAAACACCGGCTTGGGCCCAAATTCCATTCTGGTTTTTTCCCTCATAAGCCCAAACCCGGCTATCGCTAAACCGTTTTTAAAGTCCCTTGGGGAGGGTTTGGTTTTGAGACCGCCTTTTAAATTTCTTGTTTTTCTTTTGAACTAATCCATCTTTACGGTTGTGGTTTCGTTCTTTCCCCCCTTTTTTGCCCAAAACAGCTGTTGTTCATCAGCTTTAAAAAAAGTCTTTTTTGAAACGGGCAGTGGCCGCCCGTCCTAAGAACATGTTTTTCATGATGTATGGGCCATTTAAAGGCTCTTGTTTTAAAAGGTAAAATTTTTCTGGGGGGAAAAAGCTTCGCTTTTTAAACCGTGTCTTAAGTAAAATTGTAACGCCTGTAATGGCAAACGTACTTTTTTTTGTGTCGAAGATTAGGCACGGGGTTTTTGGCGGTTCTGTGGGACTCATCTTTAATCTTTCTGTTCTAGAGGATAATCATTTTGAAGGTCATGCAACTCTGGGGATAATTTTAATCTAAAAACCCCTAAAAATTAGTCCCCATTGGATTATCGGGGTAAGCTGTGATAAACATACTCCCAAAACGGCAGTAACATCAAAGAGGCCCCCCTTATCATTTTAAAATTTTTTTAATGGGAAATGCCTGGCTCATGGGCCCCCCCATAAAAATTGTTGGGCGCTAAGTACATCAATAGTTGGGTGGTTTAGTTGGATCATAATCGTCTAAATACTTGTTGTTGGGTCCGGTTTAAAGGGTGACAGGCCATGCTAAGCCTCCCTCAGCCCCTCTTCAAACATCAATTTTTCCAATCCCCAGATTAAGTCAAAACTCTGTTTGTTGACTTCAGGAATGCATCCCAAGAAGGGCCCGGGGGATAGTGTACGTTTATGGGAAACTAGACCATAATGTTTCTTTTCAAGTGCTCTGTAAAACCCGAAAGGCGTCGCTAATTAAAAACACGTCAGCTTTAAAAATTTCTGATCGGATAGTCGCCCATCGTTTTTCAGTGCAATTCTGTCCAGGGGTTTCTGCGCGTATTCAAAGGGCGGCGTCAGATATGCTTCCCCCTCTTAAACGGCTGTAAAAAAACGGGCTTTTTGGGGGCAAACGCCGGCTCGTCAAACCTCTCCCCAAAAGGTCCATGTATTCATAAGGAAAAGCCCCCTTTTCCCGGGCTACAGATGGGTTTGAAATATTTTTTAGGGGAATTTGGGCAGTTTTTTTGGGGGGATTTTTTGGGGGTAACTTACTTAAAAAACCCCCATCAGATGTTTGGGGAGAGTCATAGAAATAAAAGGGGCTACAGTAAAGGTCATGGGGGGCCGGGGGGGGGGGTTGGGGGGGGGGGGGGGAAAAAGGGGGGGGAATTTTCAATCAGAAGTTTTAAATTTTTCTTGCATGATAAAATGGTTTGTAGCCTCGTAGGTTTTGACGAAAATTTGGCAGTTTTTTCCCCTTTTTCGGGGTTTTCCCCTTTAGTTGAAGAATTTTCAATGTTGTGCGCCGCCCCTTTTGAATTTTCCCGTAAAGGGATCATGGTCTTTTCACTGTTGAGTTTGCCTCCGCCGCTGTCGGGGTCTTTTCTATTTTGTTTGTCCGAGCCAATATCCAAAATTTTTGTGGGGGGTGATTTATAACGTTCTTCATCTCGGGGGAAAATCTTAAAGTCTGGAAAAAGGGTTTAGCTGATTAGAGAATTTATTGCGAAAGTTTGTTTCAAAGTGTTGTAAAAATCGATCGGCGCGTTGGGGGGCCCCTGTAAAACTCCGGGTGGGTGTTTTCCGACCAAACTGACCAACAATAACAAATGCATAAGAACAGATCTGATGACGGGATTTAAAAGGTTGTTTTTTTTTTCTTGTTGAGGGGGGGTAGAAATGTGGCAAAATCGCTTCAAAGTCGCATAGACAAAGTTTGGCCTCATCGCATTTTGGGACATTCTAAAACCAATTTAGACCCTGGTTTGGGGGGGGTAAGGGAAATTTTGATTTTAAAAGTCCCACAAAAAATTTTACAATGTTTCTTTGTTTTAGCAGCTTTCCTCTTTAGATGGGATTTTGACTAAAAACCTTTTAAAAAAGCTCCTGTTTAGATTCGTCTTTGACGTATAAAACCAGAAATTGTAATTGATCTGTTAAAAACAAAAATGGCTCTTGGAACCGGCTGCAAACAGAATCATGTCTACATGATTTTTCAAATGATTCGCCAAAGTAGGGGGTTCGGGAGAAATCCTTGAGGGCTAAATTTTTTCTACAGACCAAAGTTAAACGCTTACGGGTTATTGTTTTTTTTTTGCTCTTCAAAAAATGGAGATATACTTTTCTTTACTTCCCCCCTGGAAAAAGGGTTTTGTTTTTTTAAGGGTTTATTCATTTTAAAACGCCTATAATTAAAAAAACTTGTTTTGCCCTAATTTTAAAAAGGGTGAAAAAAGCGCCCCAAAATTTCACCCCATGAAAAAATAAGTTGTCCCGAATTTGTTATTTAAGACTGCTGTTTAACTCTAACTTCTTGGGGAGGAAGGGAAGAAATTTCCGATATTGGGGGAGTATTTGGCTTGTTTAATTTTGATTTCAAAGGGGTTCCTTCAGAAACCCGCTGGGGGCCGCGCAATTTCGCTTCTTTTACTTTTGCTTTATTAAACTGTGTAAGCATGTAATCGGCCCAGTCCCCGAAAATTTAAAATCTTTATAGCCCGATTTCTTCTTTCTGTCTAGTTTAAAAAACCCAGCTAGTATACTACAAACATCGGGGGTTATATTAAATTTAATCAGAATGGCCAAAAGCACTTTTAAATGGGGGGGTCAATTTTAAGAAAAACCCTGGGGTTTTTGAAAAATCATGTGTTTCTTGAAACGGTTTTGGGGGGTTTAATTTAAAGTCCCCTTTACTTAAATTTACTAAATTTAAAATTCCCACTGGTTTAGATTTCCCAAAGCCCCTTTTTGGCCGTCATTTTTTAAAGGCCCAAAATTTTAGGTTTAAAACAAAAAAAAAAATACTAAAATTTACTAATATTTAAATAATTTGGGGATAATACAAAAAAATAAATACTAAAAATTTTTGTTAAATTGGAAAAGGCTCCCTTTAAGGGTTTGTAAAAAAAAAGACAAATTTTTAAAAGGGCATCAGGAGCCATAATATTAAACCCAAAATTTGCAATACACTTTTAAAACTGGGTTGGGCAAGAAATGGCAAATTTTTTTGATTACGTTGGTTACACTTTTACAATATCTGCGTGCCAAAAAGATCCGTAATTAATTTTGTCAAACTTGGTTTTTAACTCTTCTTCATTAGCCCCCCGTCCATCTTAACTCTAGGGCGCAGCTATTTTTTAAGCTCTGTAAACTACTTTGGGGCGTCATTTTTAAAATCGAATTTTATAAGTAATACAAAAAATTTAAATAAAACCTCGTTTTTGGGTTTTTCCCGGGTTTTTTTGGGTTTTTCAAAAAGTTCTTTTGATTGCCTTCCCGCGTCCCACCTGCGCGAAGTAAAAGTCTTTCTCCATTTCTTTTGGGGGTCGAATTTTTTTGGCGTCTGTAATCATCACCGTTTTGCCATGGCTCGTTTAAATTCTTCCCTCTGTTACTTTTCCAACCATTTAAGGGATTGCTTTTTAATCACCTTAATGAAGGAAAATTTTTGCTGTTTTCTAAAGGGTCAAAGGGGAGTGTGGGGTTTTTTTAATTTTGGGCGTTAGCTTCTTTTTAAAAAAGCACTTTCAATCGTGGAAAACGGCACCTAGCCCCCAAACCAAAACTCCCAAAAAAATATGGATCTCGGTTTTTCCCCAACTCCAGTAAACTAAAAGAGCAAAACCCAAGGGCCCAGTGCTTAAGCTGGATACAACGATGAGCCGGTGAAATTTTATAAAAAAAGGACATTTAAAGCCCTTTTTTATATTTCTTTCTAGTAACCCTATACTTATTTAAAATCCCCTTTCTATTTCTTCTTCAAGGGTCAGTCATGTCTTTAATCTAAACTGTGGCCTTTTTCCCTTTTAAAACAATATTTTTTTTTTTTTTTTTCTTGTACCTATCTTCTTATTTTAAACCCCTTCCCGGGAGCACTTTTCAAACAGAGTAAAAAGCAAAAAAATCAACATACTTTAAAGAAAATAAAATTGAGTACCCGTTAAATTTGTCCCTTTTTCCCAAACCCTCACAAATAACTTTTTTCAGGATACAGAAGTGTTTTTTTTTCAACCCCCTTTTTTAGTAATAACAATAACAAACCTTTAAAGGGCCACCCAAGTTTTCAGACTTTATTTGTACGCCTCTGATTAACGTGTGCTCTGGCAAACTAGGATCAGCCTCCCTTGGAGTAATAAATAAGCGAAAAAGCATCGTCATTTTTCTAGGCAGTGATTCTAGTTTTGGGTTAAATTCTAAGCCGACGGTGTCGCCCCCCACTTCAGCTAAGGACTTCTTTCTCCGCAGCATATATTCAGAGCCCTGCTTAGTTATTTCAATCTGCTTTTTCTGTTGTGTTCCTGGGACTAGGCTAGCAAGAAGGCGTCCTTCATTTAAAGCTTTTCTAAAATTGTATTTCTTATCAAAGTATACATAGGGGCTTCGTAGTTCAAACTTTAAATCCCAGTTAATGTCAGGAAGCAACGCCCAAGCATTCTCTCGTTTATGAAGTTTGTATTCGTGTTTGCCAAAATCGTTTGCTCTTAGATTTCTTATCTCTTCCAGGGTAGGATATTGCTGTCGTTTTTTATCTTCAATTTCTATTCGTTTGTAAACGCCATCGTCTGTGTACTCAAATCCATAAACATTTCCTGCCACTCCTATTAGATCAAAGTCCGTTGTATCTGCTAGATCTTTTATCTCTACTGCAACGCATTTAGGAGCTAACTCTGCTTTTGATTCTGGCCCTCGAGACATTCTTTTTATTATAAACAATTTATTATAAACAATCTATAATGAGCAATCTGTAATAAATAATCTGTAATAAACAATCTATAATAAACAATCTGTAATAAACAATCTATAATGAGCAATCTATAATGAGCAAACGTATTGAACTGGCGGGTCAGTCCGTAAGCATAGTTTAGCGTGCTTAGATTTTTCTAGCTGCTCTTTTATTTTTTTTAGTTCATCCCTGTCCCTGATTATATAGTTTTCACTTAAACATTCTTCAAAACTATCCCTGTCCTTAGTATAGAATAAGATGACTGATTTTAACTGCGATCTAAAGTCTTTTAAGACAGCATTGTATTTTTGAGTTAAGAGCCAAACAGAAACTAATGCGTGTCTTCCGCTAAAGGCTAGCTTAGACAGAGTCCTTCTTTTTTTAACAATGTCTTGTTCGGCTGAACAGTCATCAATAATAAACAGCGTTTCAGTTCCCTCAAACAGCCTATAGTAATGTTCTAAACAGTCGCTTAGCTTGTCAGTAGGATCAACTAAAAATATATTCTCATCTGTCCAAACAAACTTCCTTTCTTTGTAAGACTTGTTGTGCTTAATGGTTGTGCAGAATATAACAATGTACTCGTAATGAAACCTGTAGACTGTTTGTAACAAATCAAGCACGAAGACAGTTTTCCCACACCCAGTAATCCCACAAATAAGCGAACAGTGCGGGTCTTTTGGCAAAAAGTTCAAACTATCCATCTGTTTTAATAGGCTATTTCTTTCAGTCTATTTTCTTCAATGTTCAGCTGGGCATCATAAACCACAAAAACGTGCATTTGTATCTGGCCATTCTCCTCCTCTTCCTTATTAATCTGTATGAGTATGCCATCTGACCCTACCCTTCTTCCACTCCCGTGCAGTCTGTTGTCATACGTGGATCTAAAATCCAGCCATAGTCCATATTTGTCTGTTAGATAATCTTCGAGTCTTACATCGTGAAGGTGAAGTTTTTTACACACATGATCGGCTATGGGGCTTGTCTGTCTGCCTCCAGCAAACAGTTTTCTTATTTCATCAAAGTGTTGGTCGGGTAAAAGTCCAGCTGAATACAACTGAAAAGGCTTGCCATCTACTGTGCAAGACAACTGCTCAATTTTTGGGTTGTAAAACACCTCAGATTCCCTCTTAAAAGGAGCTGAGGGTTCAGTAAATAGCAAGAGAACCCCCTTTAGGGACCTTAAAGAATTGCTTATAGCTATTTCCCAGACAGTGTCTTGCTTGTTTTTAATTGCTAGACTGTGGTGTAAAACTCTTTCAAAGTAAACAACCGCCCTACTTTTATACTGATTTAAGATTATTCTAGCCAGTTCAGGATTAGTAACAACATCAAAATTAAGAGAGATGTTACTGACAGTGTATCTAGCTGTTGGGTCATCTGATAGAATAACAGAGCCACTGTCATTGAATGTCAGTTCGTAAGTAAGTTTGTCTCTTAGTGCGCCTTGGTAATATGGCTGGTGGGTTTTTAACAGTTCAAAATCTAGAGGGATGCAAAATCTGTTCTTAAATGCTCGCGCTATTGCCTGGTCTCCCTAGTCTTCCTTTGCATCTGCAGCATTAAGCCTGTGCTTAAGACCGTTTGGGCTCTGGATCCCCTGAAAGATTTTGTCTTTTCTTTCTGTTCTAGGCAGCCACAGGTCCGAATAGAGATTAAAAATGTCTGCGCTACTCAGTGAGAAGACTTCTCTACCTTCCAGTTTAATTACCATATTTTTAATGATGGCCCTGCCCAGGTTAGCAACGACAGTAGCATTAGGATCCACCGACTCAATGTCTATTTTGAATGACAGCCTGGCAGTGCCTGGCATTATAACATCGTCAGCCCCGAGGTCACTAAATCTTACTGTTAACATTTCATTGGGTTCAATTGTTGATGGATTATTTACAACGCGCACAGTCTGTCTTATGCCTTTTATGCCATGGGGCTCCTTCGCTTTTCTGAATGGATCGAGGTCACAGCCGTATGGTTCATTTTTTATAAAACAAAAAATAATAAATATATAAATATGGCTGATGAAGATTTTGACGCGATTGATCCTATTGAAGAAGAAGATGAAGAAATAGAGCCGAGTCCTTTATTGCAAGAAGAACTTGAAGGAGCAGTGGCATGGCAGGGAGTAGGATTAAGGCAAATACGATTGTTAGATAGAATTGAATCGTTATATGGCAGTATAGGGCGAGAGCCGCCAGAAGCGCTTAATGTTTCTAATTTTTTAACAGATGAAAATAATCATTTGTATGTAAGAACTAGTAAAGGAAAGCTTGTACGACTTACTACAAAACCAGACCCAACCCAGTTTTTAAGCAGGAGCACAATTCTTAGAGAGCTCCCTATTTCTGACCAAAGGCAGTTAAACTTTATTGGCAATCTAAGGTCTGAGGCCGTTAGAGCTTTACAGAACTTGGGGCAAAGGCTGCAAACACGATCTGAAATGCAAAACATCCCTCTTCACGAATTAAGTCAAAGAACAGATGAGGCAATAACAGAAATTGAGACGAGTTTTAATGAGGAGACACAGTTAAAAACAATTGCCGATTCTCAAGTGCCTAGTCAAAGAGAACGTGAGCTGAGTCCTGAAGAAGAAGCAGCTTTAGAAACAATTGATGACCCTCCATTGTCTGAGAGTGTACACAGGAATCTTAAAGCTGCTCTGCATGAACTCAGGGTCTTGATGATGCTCTACAGAGAATAAATGGCGAGCTAAAAAACAACTTGTCAAAACTTGGTGAGCTAGATAGAGAGATAAGAGAAGAAAAAAATAAACTGGCTGATGCAGATGATAACAATTTAGGGTTAGAAGTAAAGGCTAGAATACAGGCGAAAATACAGGAGTTAATGGAGCTAAAGGCAGACAGGTTAGAAACGCTGTCTACTAACAGAGAACAAATAGTATTACAAACAAACAGAATCAGAGAAACTATAAACAGACTCCTTCATGAAAATACTACGCTAGCAAAAAGAATAAGGACTCTGTTCAGAGAGCAGGGAATTACAATAGTTAGTATATTAACAGCCGTTGGGTTTGCTATCTCTACACTGGTTTATGCATTAACTGGCAGTGCGCCAACAGGGCCAGTAGCGCCTCCAACGCCTCAGCCCGGTAAAAGTTGGATTAGAAAACAACTGCGTCATCTAGCAAACTTATTAAAGAAGTTAGCTGTCAAAGCGCTTGATGCTCTGCCTGGCATAATAGGCAGTGTTGTTAGTTGGGTTTTGTCTACCATAGGCAAAGTGGCTGGTTATATGGCTGACCATCTGTGGACTTTGGGGGTGCTGGCTGCTGGTTTAATTTTTAGTGAAATAAAGTATGGCTAATCCAGTAAAAGTTAAAAACACAACAAGGGCTGTCTTTTTGCTAGTGTGCCTGTCGGGGTGAGGCACATCAACAGGTGGGGGGTCGCTTTCTGGGCTGCTTATAACTGGCGGTGGGGGGTCGCTTTCTGCAGGTTCAGGGCTAGATACTTTTTTTAAATGGCTGGTGCGGGCCTTGTGTTTAAGCCTTGATTGTGTCCTAAGTTTTGGTCGTCTCCGGCTATGAGGATTTCATTATTATAATTCTGTATCATGCCAATCTGTAGTCTAAGGTCAGAAGGCAGCATGTATAATCCATGGCCCACAACAAAGTCAACCTTTGACCTAGCATGTGAAAGAACGTTTTGGTATCTTTGTATGCTGGAAGGCAAATCAACAGCAGAGTTAATAGCATCTTCTAAATTGGCTAGAAATTGTTTTCTGGCGTCAAAGCCTGTAGATTGATCCACTATGCTAGACTTGGTCTGTGCTTGCGCTCCTAATAGCACCAAACGTACGTGCGTATGGAGTCATTAAGTCTTTGCACTCCTGGCATTGTTAGGCCTTTACTTTCATCTAAGATAAATGTTGCCCAAGCATTGGGGTGTTTTTGTTCTATTGATCCCAATCTAACTTGGGAGTTTGGCTTAAAAGAGGTGTGGCCGGGCCAGTAGTCAAAATTATACTCTCTACGCTGACCCCACAAATACAATGTGCCTAACCCGTGATTGCGGTCTAACTTTTGTCTAAAGTTATTTGAAGGGTTAATGTTAAATTCGTTGCAGATTCTTTCATATGCATTCTTGTCCATTGGGCTGTTGAATGGATTAAACGCGTTGTCGTTGGGGAGGGGTACTTGTAGTTCAGTTAGTATGCGCCTATACTGGTAATAAACATGAAAGTTATATACTGACCTTACTAAGAGATTGGAGTGGTATAAATGGTTTGCATATGAAACACCACAGCCAGTAGTTGAACAGTAAATGGCAAAATTTAACTGATTCTGGTAACAAGGCATAGGGCTGGATGACCATGCTGATGGCACTCTATCACTCTTTATTGGAGGATTTAAATATCTAGTTAGTGGGTTTACAAGTCTGACTAGAAAGCCATATGATTCATCCACTGCGATGGTTAGGCTACTAAAGTCCAAAAATTTGGGCTCATAAACCCCTCCTACATCGTAAGTGGCACTTTCATTATATTTAAAAGGTTCCATTTTTAAATAGATTTTTTTAAAAAGGATTTAAAAAGGATGTTCCTTTATATAACCAAGCAAAACCAGCGCGTGTTTTTAAAGTATCTAATTGGCAATAGGCGCGGTAATAATAGGGTTGCTCTTAGAGAAATTGGTTTTAAAGTTAGGTGGATTAATATATCTGAAAAAGCTAAGAATAACTGGGCGAATGTTAAGGACGGGCAAGGTAATTTATTAAAGCAGTTAAAAATACCTGATGGTTACTACAACTTTTGTTCTTTAAAAGAAGTATTTAGCAATTTTGGCATTAAGTTAAAAATTAATGAGGCAAATCTTATAATTACTATGCACTTTCCAGAAGAAAGGCGAGAGTACGTTTTTCCTAAAGGTCTTGCTAGAATCTTGGGCTTTTATGATAGCGGTGAAACGTATAGTGTTAACACCCATAAGTACTTAGAAAGTGGCCTTTACGAGTATGCAGGTAGTAGAGCATCCGATTTTCTAATTAACCCAAGGCTGTATGTTCATTTAAGCGAATTAAAAACAGATGCTAATTTGTTTAATGGTCAGCCATCTACGATTCTAAGAGTGTTGCCATCACTTGAAGCGGCGTTTTGCGATTATCAGTCATATACATTTGACAAAAACAGCCAATTTAAAAAATTAGTTGGTGAGGATATAAATTCGGTGTGTGTAAAAATAACTAACCAAGATGGGAAACCAGTTGTTTGTTCTGATTTGTTGGTGGTGCTTGAGATAGAAGATTAATCAGAGAGAAAGTTTAAATGTGCGGTTCTAGAGCAGGAAAATTATTTCGCCCGGAAATCCCACTTTTCGCGCAATTAGATTTGTTTAACCAAAAAATGGCTAAAAGGGGGATTTCCGGGCGATTAGATTTGTTTAATTTTGTAGGTTTTTAGCTATTTTTTTGGTTAAGAAAATTTGAACAAATCTTAAATAAATGTTAGCGAACCGCCCAGAGAACGTGGACAAACGAGTCACAAGACGAAACACAACTAGTTTCGACCTCTTAGGTCTTCATCAGGTGAGACATTAACGAATAAAACAATGCACTTAGCTTTGATCGCTTCAGATCACTTCGTAGGGTTCAGCGCAAGGAAGAAGGCGTTGAATGAGAACGAGGCTGTTGGAAGGGAAATAGTGAGCGAGTCAAAGTTGTAATGAAGATAATAATATTACTGATAGGAATACTAATAATGGTCAAAATACTGAGAGAAAAAAAAAAAAAAAAAAAAAAAAAAAAAGGGACAAGATTACTACCAATCTGTGTCAATAAGTATGGGTATGGGAGAAAGGAGAGTGGGTTAGAGGATTCTTAAACAGCAGGGTTGCCGTGGCAACAGTCCCAGAGGCGAAGGCGATGGTGATGTCAATGCCAGTGGTAGTATCAATACTAGCAATAGTATTACTGAATGATACTGCTAACAACGATAGTGAAGGTTAAGGTAATGAAAGCATGATACAGAAATATATTTAGAAAATACATTTTTATAATAATCAAATAAATAAATAAATGAAACATTAAAAATAATAATAAATTTAAAAAATCAGTAAATAATAATAATAATAATTAAAAAAAAAAAAAAAAAAAAAAAAAATAATAATAATAATAATAAATGCATAAATAAGATAGCTATAAGTTGTGTGAGGTGAATAGTGGGAGATAAGGTAGTATGTGTGTGTGTGGTGGGAGGATATTATGGGCTGAGATTGAAGTGGTGGGTTGGTACATGTTACTTTAAGGTGTAGATGCTATGAGGGTGGAGGGAAGAAGGGGATGGGTTTACGTACTAACTGGGGGAGGGGGAGGGGCAACATATTCACACCTATACACAATCTCTCTCTCTCTCTCTCTCTCTCTCTCTCTTCTCTCTCTCTCTCTCTCCCCCCCCCCCCCCCTTTCACGACCAACGATAAAGGAGCCAGCATTCTATTTATTATGTGTGTGTGTATGTGTGAGTGTGTGTGTGTGTGTGTGTGTGTGTGTGTGTGTGTGTGTGTGTGTGTGTGTGGTGTGTGTGTTCCATTTGTAATATCAGCCTTATTCATTGGTTACCCCCACCTCCACCCCCAGCAACCGCCATATCCACCAACACCCCTACACACATCATTACTAGGGCAGGGGGAGGGGGGAGTAAGTCGATTGATGTAGCGAATGGAGAGACTCAGAGAGTGTAGGAAAAGGGAAGATGATGATAGCTGCAACCTATGTCTGAGGTAAACAGAGGGAGGTAGGGTGGTATGGGTGTGTGTAGGTGGGGGATATTTCAGGCTGGAGCTGCAGAGATGGAATGGTACATACTACTTTTGGACGTTGATGCCATGAGGGTGGACGGTGCCCAGTTTGGCAATGAGATGAGATTCCTGCATAAGGCGTTCCAAGCTGTCACTCTTAGATTGCCAAAGTGCCAAGACTTTGACATGGTTGATGTTGTGTTGGGCATGGTTGAAGTGTAGAGCGACTGGTTTGGGCCGATGGTGGCGGATGTCGGCTAGGTGTTCAGAGATGCGCGTCTCAAGTGTGCGAGATGTCTCACCTACATAGATCTTACCGCACAGCTGACAGTGGATGGCATACACAATGTTGTGGCTCTGGCAGGAGAAAGTGCGTTTAATAGTGAAAGAGCCTGTGGGGCCATGTAGGATGGTGTCTGGTTTGGTGAGAGAGCAGATTTTGCAGTTGGGTTTTGAGCAGGGGAAAGTACCTGGTGGCTTAGGTGTTGAGATTTTGTTCAGCTTAGAGCGCACCAGTAGGTCGTTGAGGTTTTTGTCACGTTTGAAAGTGATCATTGGTGTGGTCTCAAAGGCAGGTTTATGATTTTCTACTATGTGCCAGTTAGACTTCAGGATCCTGCAGATGGGCAGATTGTGAGGATGGAAGAGAAGGCAGGCAGTGGGTCTG
>JAMYXO010003082.1:0-21315 GCA_033310375.1 Conus canariensis | reverse complement strand
AATAATTAGCAAGCCCTCTCTCCCTCCATCCACATTTTAAACACCAAAGGATCAGAAACATTCTCAATGCTACCCTTGCCCCCAATTCTATAGTTATAACAAAATCGATAGTCTCCACCTGATACTTTGTTTTTGTTATCTGATGGTTGAAGTCAAGAGTTGAAACCAACCAAATTCAATGGTGAATATTCAGTTCGCCTCTTAAGGCCAAGAACAGGTTTTTACATCACGGATTGCAATTGTTTGATTTCCCTCAGTGTTCCCATTGCTTCTCCTTTTGTTGTATGTTAATTTAGCCAATCATCAACACAAACATCTGCAGAAAACTTGAACCAGTTTACACCAACAATGCAAATATCAGAAGAAAAAGAACAAAATCTCATTCTGATTCTCGAATTCTAATCACCAGCATTATGCACCAAGTTAAAGAATAAACAGCACCTCACTACGTCCTAGTAATTGTTTAAAATTACATTGAAAAAAATGTTTGCTTTTTTTTAAATGGCAATACATTAAAAATAAAACCCCATCCTAGTTACTGTTCAAATCATTGTGAAAAATTACTTCCTTTTGTAAATAGCAATTAAAAAGCTTTCTTAAAAAAAAATCCCTGGCAATATGAAAAACCTTACGGTAACATTTTAAGGGGCAAAGAGGCTGAGAAGAAGTGAGAAAGCGTGTAGAATATTGTAGGAAATGACACAGATGAAAGAAACCTACGAAACGAGAAAACATGTTTCTGAGCTCATTTTTTTCCCAATTAGTTTGCAGCCTGTCATGCATTACCATTCACAAACTGCTTTTTACTTCTTTACTGATATTTTCAAAAAGCGTTTGGAAGGGGGCGAGAGTTTTTAAGATCTTAAGTAATATAATTCATGTCCTACAATTAAAGCTTTCTTTATTCTTATCATCATTGATGGTGGTATGAAGATTGCTATCATTGTTATTTTCCAATACTTCTGATGTTTCTGTAATTATTCACCGTAAGCTAAAAGTTTTGTCCTTTTTTCTTTTTTCCTTCCATTTAAACATCAACATTTGCAAGAACTTGGGAAATAAAGATTACTGAAGGGCAATAATAATCACTTGCAATCATTGATAATAGTGCAATTGTGGCTTGTCTCCCCTGCTCTGCAGGTTCGCCTTCTGTAGTAGTGGCTGGCGAATATATATATATATATATATATATATATATATATATATATATATTATATATATGCAAATACGTAAAGGAATTCCTTTAGTTTGAGATTTTAGATTTTCCGATGAAGATTGGCACTGAGGATTACTAGTTCTAACTTCTAATTGATATCTGTAGAATGCACATTAAACATTAACAAAAATAATGACAGGTTGTGTGTGTGTGTGTGTGTGTGTGTGTGTGTGTGTGTGTGTGTGTGTGTGTGTGTGTGTCCATCACCCTTCAATTTTTCGTACCTTGTCTACAAAAATAAGTGGCAAGTATGTAACTCGTTATATCTATCAATTAAGACTTGCCCTGGTGGGAATATGATTTCATTTTTCGCATGAACAAACTTGCTAACAATTTCTCTTTAAAAAGTTATTAAAACAAAGCTCACAATTTTTTTTCCTTCAAAGACATAAAGCCAAGAAATAGAAAAACTGCCAACCAACAAACCTACATCTCCTCTCCTGCTGAACTCTATTTCACAGTAAAACACCGTTTTTTTCTCTCCTAACATTGAATAACCAGCTAACATTCACTTCATCTGCCATTGAAGTGGTGGTTGGGGGGGGGGGGGGGGGGGGGGATGAAAGGGATACAGTAGTACATTTCCACTAGGAAATGTATGTTAAGAGCATGACTTCTGTTACTTTTTGTACTTTCAGTTCTTATAGAACAGGGAGTACTTCAGAATGGGAACGAAGAAATGCTCTCTCTTGTGTGTGTGTGTGTGTGTGTGTGTGTTTGTGTGTGTGTGTGTGTGTGTGTTGTCTGCCCTGTCTGTCTGTCCATGGTCTAAATATGCTCCACTCGCTCCAGGCAAAACTAATTAGCCGATCTTTCTGAAAATTTGTTGGTATGTTTATTATGGGTCAAAGATGATGCCCGATGTTTTAGTTTACCGTTATAACCGTTACTAACGGCTGTAACGGCCTATAACGGTTTTTCTTCTTTATGGAATATCTCAGAAAGTACTAGGCCGATCTATGTGAAAATTAGCAGGTATGTTCATTATGGGTCAAGGATGATGCCCGATGTTTTAGTTTACCGTTATAGCCGTTACTAACGGCTGTAACGGCCTGTAACGGTTTTTCTTCTTTATGGAATATCACAGAAAGTAATTGGCCGATCTTTGTGGAAATTTGTAGGTATGTTCGTTATGGGTAACGAATAATGGCCGATGTTTTCGTTCACCGTTATAGCCGTAACTAAAGGCTGTAACGGCCTGTAACGGTTTTTCTTCTTCATGGAATATCTCAGAAAGTACTGGGCCGATCTTTGTCAAAATCAGCAGTTATGTTCATTATGGGTCAAAGATGATGCCCGATGTTTTAGTTTATCCTCTTGTAGCCGTTACTAACGGCTGTAACGGCCTGTAACGGTTTTTCTTCTTTATGGAATATCTCAGAAACTACTTGGCCGATCTTTGTGAAAATTAGCAGGTACGTTCATTAAGCGCAACGCATAATGCCCGATGTTTTCGTTTACCGTTACACTGTTAATAACGGCTGTAACTGCCTGTAACAGTTTTTCTTCTTCATGGAATATCTCAGAAAGTACATGGCCGATCTTTGTGAAGATTAGCAGGTATGTTCATTATGGGTCACGAATACTGCCCGATGTTTTAGTTTACCGTTATAGCCGTTACTAATGGCTGTAAGGGCCTGTAACGGTTTTTCTTCTTCATGGAATATCTAAGAAAGTACTTGGCCGATCTTTGTGAAAATCGGCAGATATGTTCATTATGGTTCATGGATGATACCGATGTTTTAGTTTATCGTTATAGCCGTTACTAACGGCTATAACGGCCCATAACGGTTTTTCTTTTTTATGGAATATCCCAGAAAGCATTTTGTCGATCTTTCTGAAAATTTGTAGGTATGTTCATTATGGGTCACGAACGACACCCGATGTTTTAGTTCACCGCTATAGTCGTTACTAGCGTCTATAACTGCCCAGAACGGTTTTTCTTCTTTATGGAATATCTCAAAAAGTGCTTGACCGATCTTTCTGAAAATTACCAGGTATGTTCATTATGGGCTACAGATGATGCCCAACGTTTTAGTTTACCGTTATAGCCGTTGCTAACGGCCCATCATGGTTTTCTTCTTTATGGAAAATCTCAGAAAGTTCTTGGCCGATCTTTCTGGAAAGTTTGTAAGTATGTTCATTATAGGTCACAGATGATGCCAGATGTTTACCAGAATAGCCATTACTAATGGTTACACCAGCCCAAGAGGGTTTTTCCTCTTTATGGAATATCTCACGCTTATTCAGGATAAACTGGGAGTACGTTTATATGCTTTGCATCTTGTTTCTTCATATACCAACTGATGGATTTTTTTTCTCCCAATATTATAATTCCATGGTAATTCTACTTTTTGAAATTAGGACAGCGCGTAACGATGATAAAGGAGCACAACTTGTACAATATACTACATCGGTCATTTTGTTAGAAAAGAAAGAGAACATACAGGTATGAAATGAAAGTAAAGCAAAAATCGACAGTAAAGCAAAAATGAACAGAGTGTTGTAAAAGCTGGGGGGGGGGGGGGGGGGGGGGGGGGGGGGGGGGGGGGGGGGGGGGGGGAAGAGAACATGCATTTCAACTTTGGCAAAGTCTGTGTCTTGAATGCCTGCAAAGGTGATCACATGGATAAATTAAAAAAAAAAAAAAAAAAAAGAAATGGCGGAAAAAAAGGGGAATCTCATCAAAGGCCAAAGAGGATGAATTTATTGAGTGAAATATTTTATTGAGTGAAATATTTTATTGAGTGAAATATTTTGAAAGGAAAGAAAAAATCATGGAAACCATGGTCTCCTACACTTTAGGGGGTTCTGTGTGTGGTGTGTGTGTGTGTGTGTGTGGTGTGTGTGTGTGTGTGTGTGTGTGTGTTGTGTGTGTGAGTGAGGGGGAGGGGGGAGGTTCCAGCTTTGGAGAATTTTTTTTTCACGTATCACTTTTCTTTCCGGTTTGAATTACGAAATGCAAGCGCCATTAATCAAACAAGTTTTCTTGATTGTTTTTCAAATTTCGCACAAGTATTTCACTAAAAAAAAAAAAAATCTTACAGTTTGAGATCACTTTTTTTTTTTTTTTTGATGGCTGATCTCTCGTTATTTCACAGTATTTTTTTACACATCGCTTTAAAGTTACTTTGCATATAATACATTTTTGGCTACATCAACCCCCCCCCCCCCCCCCCCCTTCTTCTCCTCCCCTGCGATTAAAGATTACCAAGTTGAAAAGTTGAATGAGAAGAAGCTTTCTCTGTCAGTTGACTATCTTATCTTACTGGGGGAAAAATGAGTTTCTTTCCCATTTGAGTCACAAAGGATTTGATTAGGACCCTTTATTACTTGAAAAAAAAAGTAACTTTAGAAAACAAACGCAAGGAATGGCCTATTATTTTTTTTCTTAAAGCAAAAAAAAAAAAAAAAAAAAAAAAAAGAAAGACAAAGGAATGATACATCAGCCCTTTGGAATATTTGATATTTGACAACTTTCGGATTTTTCTCCTCTATGTCAGGTACATTCTGTGGGTGAGGAGGGAGGGGAGGGGCGGGGGGGGGGGGGGGGGAGATACTCAAGTGGTGGAACTATTGCACATCATAAACACTTGTTAATTAAGATTCAGCTATCTTATTTTGAAGGCGAGATGACTGATGGCGGAAACTGAAGCTGATTTTTAAAAAGAAAGAGGACAAAACACGATGCATTCCGGCATCTGGGGTTTCCTTCAAGCAAAACAGTTGGCCACTCCCATACAGAACAGTCAACTGACTACATATATAACATTTTCGACTTTCTGATCAAACACGCTCTCTTACTAGTGGTTAAAAAAAAAAGGGGTGGGGGGGGGGGTGGGGTGGGGGGGGGGAGATCTGGGGCGGGAGGAATCAGGGTCTGCGTTGAAACATGTGTTAGCAGTCTTACAGACTATTTTTTTTTTAAGTTCACACAGCCTCGTTTTGAATTGACATAATAGTCGACGCCTTAGCATGAGCATCGGTGGTGTTACATGTTGTGTATACTGGCTTTGAATTCGCCGAGGAAATAACATAAAGCCAGCCAAACGGTAGAAGATCTTGGTCGTAGTCGCATTAAAAGCAAATAAGAAAAATACAAACATCAGAAACCGTAAATGGGACCCGTTTATCAGAAAATGTAGCTGGTCACCCACCAACATAACCGTAACGCTTGGCCTCTTGCAGTCTTTGTTTTCAACATGAACATAAAAAATAAAACCACGTGTCGACGGAAGTGTGAATTGCTGAAACATTCCTCAAATCTGTGCATAAGTCACAAAACTCATGACCAAGCCAGGTTAGATAAATATTAAACTGAAACATTCTTTAGCAATTTTTCAACTCAAAACTTCCAACGTTCGTTTGGCCTAGTTTTATATCTTTGGCGCCGAAAATTATTTCCCTGCGAGCCTCCACCGTTTTGATTTTTCGCCTGTCATATCTACACTAGCGGAGACAAATCCCATTAATATGAAATGAAACTGGTGGTAGCAAGTTAAAAACGACATTAAAATGAGTCGAAGAGGTTTTGATAAACCTTGCAAAATAGAACACAACTGCGAAACAGTTCTGATCGCATGAAACTAGTTGCCTAATACAAATTCTCAACTTCTACAGCTGGTCACACAGAACAGTCAACACGACTGAGAGTTAAAAAAAAAGAAAAATCCGATTACAAGTTGGCCTCCCAAACACAGAATCAAATAAATTTTGACACAAATACTGAAATTCAATGTTTCGATAAATCAAAACTTACGCTTGGATCGAGAGTCTTCAGACGACGTGCCCCCTGCTTTCATCTTTTCCTTCGAAGTCATTCTGCGCTTGCGTCTGCTCAGCTTGCGGGTCGTTGCAGAAGTGATTGAGCCGGCTAGGCCTAACCGGAATTTATAGGGTCTCAGCACCATCCTGACTCTCGTACCGATTCCGATTTGGAACGTCACTCTTGCGCATTCCGTTTCCGCCTCAACGGCAGCCCAACAATTAAAAAAACAAAAACAAAAACAAAACAAAACAAACAAAAAAAATAAATACATAAACAAATAAACTAAAATAAAGGGAGGACAAGTACGACTGTATTGTTAAACAATTTACAACTATGAACAACGAAAAAAAAACCTGCTGAATCATCTGTTGGCTGGTCAGATTTTCAAAAATATGTTGGGGAGATTGGAGCAGGTTCACAGTAGGGGAGATTGGAGCAGGTTCTCAATGTGTTTCGGACATCCATGCATGTTCTCACGACAATAAATCAGTTTTATACACCAAAAGATACTGTTATTAGCGATGGGCAGAGATGGTAATTAGAAATAAGGTTTGTTTGGGTTTTTTTGCTTTGTTTTTCAAGCTCAGCAAAATAATCGGAAATATTTGACACTTTTTTCAACACACACACACACACACACACACCACACACACACACACACAACACACACACACACACAACACACACACACACACACACACACACAAAGCAGATATAAAAACTGAAGAACATCGATCAAATGACATGTTAACCTCAGACAATTTAACGCAACAAATATCAGTGGCTCTCAAATATAGGGATATGAAAACAACTAGTAAAATTCCTTCTTAAATGACATTCTACCTTGGCAAGCAAAACACAAATTAATCGCACGCACTAAACAGAGCGCAAAGTAAGCATCAGGAGTGTGTTAAGCATTAAGTTTTTTTTTTTTACGCCTTTATTTGTGACGTTTGCAGAGAACAAATTTGTCGACAACTTCGTATTGTGTATTAAAAAATATATAACTCTGCACTTGTTAGTGCTCACTTGTATTCTGTCTTGCTGCCAGTAACGTTTGAGCCTGTTTCTGTTTTCTTGCATTGTATACATTTCTTTTTCTGATACCTCAGAACGAAAACCATGGGGTTTCAATGCAATCGTGGGCTATAAAAGAGGAGGCAAGCTGAAGCAGATTATTACAGCAAACTGAGGTACACTAAGACGAGTGATATTTTTTTAGGAAGCGGAAGGCAGGTTACAACAGTTGTAGGCCACAAAAGTAAAACGTATGTATGAAGTCAATACAGTCGTGTATCACTTCCATGATGAATGCCTCAAGCTTTTGGTGGAAGGCTTGATCATGCTGAACACACACACACACACACACACACACACACACACACACACACACACACACACACACACACACAAAGTTACCCCACTTGTTTACGTTTATTTGTTTACTGACTTTACAAAAACCGTCGTAGTATGGATGAAGATCACCTGTAGTGTCTTGTGTGTGTGGTGTGTGTGTGTGTGTGTGTGTTGTGTGTGTGTGTGTGTGTGTTGTGTGTAAAATTAGTAATGACCATTCCTGATTATATTCGAAAAGAAAAACGAAAATTAGAAAATTCATTGGAAAGGGGTAGGGGAAGAGACGCCGAAAGCACACAAATAAAATATCAAATTAATTCATAAACGGAGTAGTTGAAGCGAACTCGACAGGAGACCGATATACAAACGACGTGGTGTCTTATTAGGGAAAAAAATTGTTAACACAACTGAATATGAAAATATAAAAATACTTCCTACCAACCATACATTGATAATATGGCGCATGTTATTTGACTTCCAGAGGTGAAAAAAAAACAACCAATTGCAGGCGGTTCATTATTATTATCGTTATTATTTTTATCATCATCATTATTGTTTTCAAAATCATCATTATTTATGTATGCAAAGGTCTGTCCGAGAGAGTTTGGAAGTTCAGGCTTTCCCCCCTCCGCCCTCTAACAAAACAGATTAAAAAAGAAAAAGAAAAAAAAGGAGAAAAAAAGAGGGCCATCACATTTCCAGAACTTTCTCTGTGTCGCGCTCTGTCTTTGTCCATCTACCCACGGTCAGCTGACCGGTTTCCTTCTGCTTTTCCCCAACAGACCGTCGGGGGAGACCCCAGTCCACCAGTCCCAACTTGGTCAGTAGTGAAGCCTATGCCTATGCACGGGTCAGCGATTGCGGTGTGGTAGCCCAGAGCAGTGGCACCTAGCCGCCGCAGTTTTCGATTGAGGGAGTAGATTCCCTCTCACTCCCCCCCCCCACCCCCTCCTCCTCTTCCCTCCGTCCTCTCCTTTGCGAACCCCGGGTTTAACCTTCCAAGCCACCTGTCCGTATGAGGCAGAATGTCAGGAAATGCGAGAGCACGTGTAAGAAAGCCTGTTCGCTTCAAAAGATTAAAGTTACTTTTTTTTTCTCTCTCTCTTTTCTTTGTTATTGAAGGAGACAGACGAAAACAGAAGCTGAAGCATTAAGCGTCCAGATGAATACAACAAACATTTAAGAAACAGGCCCTGACCTAGTGGTCTTCCTCTGACTTTTCTGAGTTTTGATGATCTAATCTGTCTTCAGCTTTCCCACTTCCCTACCCCATCCACCTTCCTCCGGCAGTCCGTATTGCAGCTTGAGGTTGGCCAAACTTCTGACGGAAAGCTTAACTACAACTAATGTAAACACATTTTCCAATAAGTAAGTGAATAAGCCAATAAATGAATATAAAAATAAATGAAGATTCATTCACACTATCTTCAAAGTAATATCGTCTAATGGGGTAAGGAAAAGTAAGAGTTACTCCAGAAAAAAATGTTGAAATTTTATACACCCAAGTTTTATGATATCCCCTCTCCTTCATCCCCTCCCCCCTCACACACACATGCACACACGTTCCCACCCCCTCCCTCTCTCTGAGAAAAGAATACTATTTCTCAATACAAACAGCTGTGCAAATTAGGATAACTGACAACTGGTTTGCTGAGAGTGAACATTTCAGTCCTGGAATGGATAACATTGGATACGCAGATCTGACTGTGGATACAGTATTTATAAAAATTATGATTTTTGCCCCTGTGAAGCTCAGCTCTCGGAAACATTCATGAACAATTTTTGCTGCTTATGATATTCGGTGTACTTCACAGATGCCAAGTGTTCGCAAGATGAAAATCAATTTGAGTATTTCTACATAATTATGCTTACATCCTGAATAAGTGAAGGGCTTGAAGCATTTCTAACACAAGGAAAAGCACAAACGGAAAACAAACAGAAAGAGATAAAGGTACCTGACCCTGTTAACGGAAAGGTCTGAAGATACCTAATCGTTAACAAAAAAACAATATATATATATATATATATATATATATATATATAGTTTCAAAATGGAGTGACTGACGGCGGCGAACGAAGTAAAATTTAGAAAGAGAGGGTGTTAGTTACCGCCAATGACATTGACAAACAAGAAGTGTCTTGTCATGTGCTTTGTTTGTCAATGTCACTGGCGGTAACTAACACCCTCTCTTTCTAAATTATTATATATATATATATATATATATATATATATATATATATAAAGCTATCTGATTGCTAAAAGTGAAAGGCTAAGAAGTGTTTTCTTCTAAGACATAAAATTGTATCATATTGCTCTCAGGAAAAATATGCGTTAGATGTTGTGTCCTCCTAATTTTTGTTGCAAAATATTGAAAACTTCTGCCATGAATACTGAATAATAAAAAGGGTCAACACACAGGTCAACTGAAAACTTCTGCCATGAATACTGAATAATAAAAGGGTCAACACACAGGTCAACCTGAAAACTTCTGCCATGAATACTGATAATAAAAGGGTCAACACAAGGTCAACTGAAAATTCTCCCATGAATACTGATAATGAAAGGATAAAACACAGGTCAATCCGCTCCACTGTCAACAGTTACATTTCACAAAAACAACTGATAATATCCCATGAAAAAAATGAAATGCGTGTTGTGTGTGTGTGTGTGTGTGGTGTGTGTGTGTGTGTGTGTGTGTGTGTGTGTGCGCGCGCGCGCGCGTTATTTCCATTTAATGTATTTTCCATATGAAAATCATGCCTTTGGATGTCAAAGCGTACCATAGATTTTTTGATCGGGTATTGTGACAGATCAACGACGAAGACCTAAAGCATCTGTCCCCCCCCCCCCCCCCCCAGCAGCAGGCGTGTGTGTCTTTGTGGCCCTACCCAGTCTTGCATAACACGCGTCGAGCCTTCCTTCCCACCACCCTCCTATACTACTGTGTACTGCCTATCCTAACCCTACTCCATCCTCTTCGTCCCCCACCTTCACCCTTTCACGAACGCATGAAAAGCCCAACGTCCATCACTTGTGGGTGGCTGGCGAGCCTGACCGGTGTCTTGGTCAAGACAGTGACACAGCACACTGCCATAAACTGACCCTTGTGGTCGGTGCACAGTCATCAGTCCCGTCCCTGCTCCAGCTACACTGACGTCATACGTGCCGATCCCCCCCCCCACCCCACCTCACCTCACCTCTACTATACTGCCCCACTCCACCTTCTCTCTCAGTCTGTCGCCTTTTCCCCCTCTTCTTCCTCTCCACCTGTCAGCCTCCCTCCCTCCCCCCCCCCACCCCCATGTCTGTCTATCTGTCTGTCCGTCTCTCTCTCTTATGCGGTTGTGGTTTGGTCTCACAGCCAGTGGTCTACTTTATACTGATACTGCACACGTTGTAGTCATTCACAGAAAAAGTAATAGCGATTACTGTCCAATCCAAACAATCAACAAATAAGTCTTGGGCGCACTCATGACTGTGGAAAACCTGTCTATCTATATATGCATCTATCTATCTATCTATCTATCTGTCTGTCTGTCTGTCCATCCAATCGAGATTAACAAGAATGAAATTGATGAATATAATGTAAGGTCAGAGACAGTAGAAAGAAACTCGTGGAGAGCGTGGCAGCAGAGTCCTCAGAAGAGAAGCCCCCTTCAAGCAAGTGTTTCGGCCCTTATCTCCTGACACTCTAGGGGGTTGGGTCACATCCGGTTCATGACTCCGGATGTCCCTCTGCTGCCCCCTTTTTTCCCATCTTGGGGCGAGTCATGGCTGGGATTCGAACCCATGACCCTCTGGACATGCTCATTTTCCACTTAATGACTCGCACTCTAACCACTGAACCACTGGGGCACCTGATATTTGTAGAGAAAGTTAAGCCTTATGAAGTTCACTTTTGTTCCTCCTTGACCAGATCCAGCTTGAACATCTCTCTGCCGCTTCTGCCATTGCTTTCAGGGCTCTGGTTTTTTCCCTCCCCGCAACTGAGAGCTGTTTCATGAGGCTGTATGCAAACGTTCCTAAACAAACCCCCTAGCTCCAATTTCTGCAGTGAGGACTTTGACCTGATAGCCTTCTCTCCTCAGGCTGTTTGCCAGATCAGCATACTTTTCAGTCTTGTAGATTTGAGCTGCCTCCATTCTGTTCTCATATGGCACCGTGTGCTCGATCATGATCAGCTGCTTGGTTGACTGAGAGTGGACTACTATGTCTGGTCTCACGCCACTCTTGCTGATGATCTCTGGGTGACTCTTCCATTCTGGGAGGTCTGCAGTGCACTTCCAGTCATCTGCCCCGTCCAGAAGACTCTGCCTGCATGTTCCGAGTGGCACTGTTGTTCTTGGCCATGATTTGCTGCCTCCTGCCGTGAAGAATGTTGCGGGTGCTTTTGGAGTCCTGATTTTCCCTTTTGCCATGTTGGTACTAGCCCAAACTGCTTGTACAATCTCTTTGAGCACTTGGTTGTGCCTCCATGTGTACCTTCCTTGAGCCAGGGCTACTTTACATGAGCTTAGGACATGCTCCACTGTTTGTTTTTCATGGCAGAGGGGCCATGCAGGATCGTCTGTTTTTCCCCACTTCACCAGGTTTGCATTCGAGGGCAGAAGGTCATATGCAGATCTGAGAATGAAGCTGATCCTGAGAGGGGCCATGTGCCAAATGTCATTCCAAGTGAGACTTCTTTGGAGTGCATTCTCCCACATTGTCCACTGCCCTCGCTGCTCTGCTGGACTGCTTTTTGGAGTCTTGTTTTGGTCTTCTTCTTTTCTCATCTCCTGAATCATCATGTCTCTTTTGGCTTTTTCTTTGGCCTTTGACCACCATTCAGTTTTGGTCACCCCCAGTCCTTGTCTGTTGGTCTGTGTGTATCCTGTTATTCCTCTGATCTTGAGACTTTCTTTTGCAGAATCCATCGCCTCTTGAACTTTCCATTTTCTGCCTGTCTTCAGCTGGGGCTTGATTGCTTCTACCACCTTGTCTCCTGAGTCCTCCAGCATGCTTTGAAGTCTGATCTTCCTTGCTTTGTATTCCTTCAGGATGGAGTTTAGTGGTAGTTTCAGCTTCTCTTGGCGACAGTACAGCGCTATGTCGGTGAGACACGGTGGGACACCAAGCCATTTCCTTGTGAACTTGTTGATTTTGGCTTCCATTGCCTCCACTATGCTGGTGCAGATGTCGTATATCATCAGAGGCCATAGGAGCTTTGGTATCAGCATGAACTGCAGACACCAGACCTTGTATTTGCCAGGGAGCCCACACTGGTCAATGGTCTCCAAGCCTTCTTCCGACATCTGTTTGGTTTCTTTTGCTCTTTGTGTGTCTTTCAGCGTATCATCATACCATCTTCCAAGGCTCTTGACTGGTTCTTCTGTGACTGTTGGAATGGCCTGGTTGGCAACACTGAAGACCACAGATTCGGCCACTTTTCCTTTCCTCAGTGAGAGACTCCGTGATTTCTTTGGCTTGAACTTCATTCTGGATGAGGCAACTATGTCGTCCAGCCTCTCCAGCACATGACGTGTCTCGTCTTCTCTGATGAAATCACTGTAGTGTCATCCATGAAGGCCTTGAGAGGGGACATCTTGTATCCATCGCCGAGGTCTGTTTGTCTTGCGTTGCTTGTTGCTGCTTTCAAGATGACTTCCACTGCCAACACGAACAGCATTGGGGAAATTGCACAACCCATTGCAATGCCCACTTCCAAGCTGATCTAATCTGTTGTGTACTCCTTGGTAGAGAACCGCACTCAGAAGCCATTGAAGTACTTCTTGAGCATGTCGCGGATGTTCGTTGGCACATGGTACATCTAAACAGCCAACTGTATCATCTCATGGGGTACAGATCCATATGCGTTTGCCAGATCAAGCCACACTACGTCCAGGTCTCTCTTTTCTGTTTTTGCTCTTTGGATTGCGTCCCATATCATTGTGGCCAGCCACGCCTGGGATGCCACCTTTCTGGACTGACACATCCAAGTACTTGTTTTCCATGAGGTACCTGGTCAGCCTTGGTGCCATGACAGAGAAGGAGATTTTCCCTTCGACGTTCAGTAGTGATATTGGCCTGAACTGGCCGATGTCACTTGCGTTTTGCTCTTTTGGGATGCACACACCATCTGCCGTCATCCACTGGCCGCTGACCTTCTGGTTTCTCCAAGCTGATCGCAGCAGCCTGTGGAGCCACTCCAGCACCTTGGAACATTTCTTGTGCAGCTCTGGCTTTGTTGACCACCTTCTTCATTTCCGCCAACGTTGGTGGCTTGTCATTGAACTGTTCCTCAGGGTTGGTTGGCCACACCAGACCTTGAATGTCGAGTGGTGCTTTGCTCTGTGAGTCAGAGTATGTTTTCCTCTGATGCTGCTCAAGAACTCCTTTGTCCACACTTAGGGTCCCAGATTTCGGCTGCTCAAACAGTGTTCTGGCAAACTGGAAGGGGTCTCTGAAGAAGCGCTCTTGGGTCTTCTTCTTTTTGCTCTTCCTCTTCCTCGCAGATTCCGCTTTGCTGAAGGCGCTGTGTTTTGCTCTCAGGTCTTTCCAGAGTTTTTCCAAGCCTTGTTTTTCAGCTGGCAGTGCGGTCTTCATTTGCTTCTTGAGGTTTTTCTTTTGGACCCTGATCTTGTCCATCTCTTCTTCTCTTTGGGTAGTTTTGCTCCATAGGCGTCTCTACATGTGGCATACACAATGTCCCATATGTGGCTAGTTTGTGTTCCAGGTGCTTTTCTCTATCAGTGCATCGAGTCTTTGGACGATTTTTGCATCCAGTTTCTCCCAAACTTCAGTTTCGTTTGCTCGTGGTAGGTTGAGTTTCAGGCGCCTGGCATCGAGGGCCTGTGCAAATTCCTCATCCGAACCAACAGCGTGGATGTCCTTGGCACTGTGGTTTAAATCCTGGTCTTGGTCTTCCGACGTCTTATCTGCTGATGCAGTGCGCTGCTGCTCATTCAGATGAGTTTTCACACATCCCATCTTTGTTCTGTGGATCTTCATGCCACGGGTGGTAGCGAAACGCTTTCCATAGACACATGGATATTCAATTTGGTCCATGTTCATAGTCCGTTTGGAATTTGCAGACAGTATAGATCGCTGTACTGTTCATTTCCTTTACTGATTATTAATATATCCCCAAGTCAACCAGACCCGAGAGGTGCAGACCCATGATAGTGCCGATTCTCAGGATATTCGAACAACTCTCTCTCTTCTCTCTCTCTGTATGCCTGTTTCTGTCTCCGTGTGTGTGTGTGTGTGTGTGTGTGTGTGTGTGTGTGTGTGTGTGTGTGTGTGTGTGTGTGTGTGTGTGTACCTATTTGTCTTGCATGTTGATTGTCTTTTATTCAGCTGATTTCCGCCTTTCTTCATCTCTCTCTCTCTCTCTCTCTCTCTCTCTCTCTCTCTCTCTCTCTCTCTCTCTCTCTCCTCTCTCTCAGCTGATTTCCGCTGTTGGCATCCTTCGGAAGAACATCTGCATCCCCCCCCCCCCAACCGAATATGAATGAGAGCGTATTCACATTATACTTGAAAGCGGCAAACTGTTATTTCTGACTTGACACAGATGCTTTAATTAATATTCTGCCTGTCTCCCCCCCCCCTCCACCTCCGCCCCCATCTCTCATCGTACCTTCCACTCCTCCCCACTAAATTCGTTATTTCTTTCTCCTTTTGTTTTTTGTTTTTTCACATCGAGGAAGCTGCCATGCCTTCTCTCTCTCTCTCTCTCTCTCTCTCTCTCTCTCTCTCTCTCTCTCTCTCTGTTTAAGTGTTTGCATGTCGTTCTTGTTTCTGTTGTCGAGTTCAGACGTATGCTGAATCAAGGCAGCGCTCATCGACAAAAAACAACAACAACAAAACAAAAAACAAAACGAAACAAAACAAAACAAAAACAGTAGTCTGTCCAGTGAACACTGCGAGTGCTCACCGCTTCGAACAACACTACATCAAAGAGCTTTAAAAGTCAGATGAAAATCCAGTGATATTCCACCACAACTGAAAGCAACACAACCTGCCGCCACAGCCAGACCACCAGAACTATAAACGGATGCAAAGAAAATGACTTGAGCGGCTTGTAAAGGTGCACGCCAGGTCAAATTTTTGTTTAAATTTTTTCTTTCTATTTGTTTTTTCACATTTTTTTTCATTTTTTTTTCTTTGTTGCTATAGGTGTTGTGGTGGTGTACACCTCCACCTTTTTTTTTCCCCTTAATTTTTCGCGTCTTTTTTTCTGTCCTATTTTCTGTGCCACCTCAATGGTACTGCACCCACACTGCTCATTTCATTTCGAACCCCTCGTCCACAGCCACAACCCAGCCCGGCCCGCCGCAGCCCCGGCACCGGCAATCCACAGTGCACGCCTTATGTCGAGTCGCGAAGAAGCAACCCACCGTAGGAGACACTGCACTGCTGCCGAGTCACTTCGGTGGTGTTCAGTAGTGCCTGTTCTGATCCAACATACGCAGGACACTACCGACTAATTTCCCCTACAGACGACAATAATTCCTTAGTCGCGGAGCCGGTGTGAGTGAGCTCTCCCTTCGGAGGGCGCCTCCACATCCTTCCAACGACAACCTCCATGAACTTGCCGATACCGGTGGCCCCAACGGAACCAACGAAAAGCCATAAACGTGGAGAGGACATCGAAACTGAGGTCACCATGACAGCAGGGCATGTAGGGTCACAGAATTTGAGACTTCTTTTTTCTTTTTTTTTTCTTCTTCTTGGTTTAAATAACTTTCATTTCAGTAACAAGTAAACAGAATACCTTCATAATTGTCAGGACGAATGAGCAACAGCAAGCTCTAGGCTTATACTGTGCTCAAATATACATTTACAATGCACTGGCGGTTAAATACATTCACAATATACTAAGCATTTCACTTCGTGTTTGGGTTTTTTTTAAGGAAACACTGAAAAAGAAAAAGAAAAACAAACAAAAAGCCCCTAAAACAAACGAAGTAGCAGAAAAAAAAGAATAACATGAAATATGGGAGGAAAGGAGAGGAAGCAGCAATCACGTCATCAACAAGAATATGTGAACAATTTACAAACACGAGAGAAACTTATACAATAACGTAAAGTAGTTTAGGGTAGAGACCATCTTTTTCCTTTCTTCTTCTTCTTCTTCTTTTTAATGCTGATCGATGAAAATGAGGATGATGAAGATGGTGCCATGGATTTCCATTCCGGCTGGAGACTGCATGACAGGGGTGTACTCTACATCCCAGCGTCAACCAGGCCCGAGAGATACAGACACACACCCGCAGTGTTGGTCAGGAAATTTGAGCAAAACTCTCTGAGCCGCATCCATTTAGTGGATGAAACTCGACTGTGATATCCAAGTCTTCTCAGCTGAGCCCGTGGCAAACTCAGCCCAGGGTAGGAGCCGGTCGGGTCACATGGCTCTGATGGGAATCGAACCCTCAACCTCCCCAACCGGGAGACCGCGACGCTAACCACTCCGCCTTTGCGGCTGGCCGTCTGTCTTTTCTTGTTGGCCGTGGAGTGTAGGGAAACGAGCGGTCTATAAACACTGAATGCAGGGATGATCAGGGGTAGGTGTAGGGGTGTGGGGAGGGAGGGAGAGGGAGGGGCGGGGGAGGGGGGATGACAGTGCCCTAAAACTATTATCACTGACAGCCAGGGACAGTCGCCTGGTGAGTCTGTTCTGTTTGCATGACAACAAAGACGAACCACTACACAACCCTTGGTGGAGAGGAAACAATGTCTGCGGTGAGAACCAAGAACCGCGCTGGTCAGCAACCTTGCACCTATGGGAAATTCTTAGTGTCAAAAAAATGTTATCATCATTCATTTTTATTTATTTATTTATTTAAATGAAAAGCAGTTTCTTCCAATAGAAACGAGTACTGTGTTTACCGAAAATGGAACAGAATAAAAATCCATAACACATCATAAATAACATCTTAAAATTGTATTGATAATCGTCTCATCGTTCATTTATGCCACATCATATTTGTAATGAGGTTTTGAAGATGTGGGCGGGTGAACTATTTTCTGGAACAGTTAGAGAAGGCATTAAAGACAGGTGCAACAATGTAACATTGTAAAACAAGACATCATCGAGTCTGATGGAAACAATGCTCTTTTAAAATTTGAGAACAATCTACTTTATTCTTTTGATGGCAATTTTTATATTACATCGTAAAAGAAAGAAATGTTTCAGCTGAATATTCTCAGTAAAGTTATATATGAGTTGCTGAAAGTCGGACATGAAACAAAACGTACCATGGTTTTCGGAACCGAAAAGTATTAAAGTCTACTGCGATTTATCATTATCTTTTTCTGTATAAAGAACAAACCGGAACTGACACAAATTAGGTTAGATTTTCACTTTTTCATAATATGGGAAAAAAAAACGTTCAAGCAAACCCCCCCCCCAAAAAAAACAACAACAACAACAAAAAACCCGCAAGAACACGACACACACACACACACACACACACAACACACACACACACACACACACACAGAGTAACCTTTACTCTCCTTGCTATGTACATTTGTTTTCAGTTGAACTGCATCAAGTATGATTAAACAAGTTAATTGGACTGCTTCACGGTTACATTCCTTTGCACGAGTTTAATTTTAGTTATTTTCTATTCAGTGTTCCCTTATGCAGCTAGTGAAAAGTTTTCATATCTGTAACATATTTTCTTAATTTCATGTTCCCAGTGTCTCCACCTTCAAACTCCCCCCCCCCCTCCTTAAGTCCAAATCTTTGCCAAATCATTACTATGAAGACAGTTCAGTTGTTGGCCTGCACTTGTTTTTTTCCGCCACTATTAGATTGTTCGTCTATGTATTTGTCCGACTTTATTCGAGTTTAAAAGGCTGTGCCAGTCTTGAATAAAAGTTACTCTGTGTTAGGTTTCTTATGGGAGCAAAAAATACCCCACTTGTTTACTGTTTATCGTTTACTGTTCCCTGCCTCATTTCATTTCCCATTTAGTATCAATAACAGTCAAAGCCAAGGAGCAATCAGTACCATTTATGGCGTACATTAAAAAACAAAAAGAAAGACAAAAAGGGGGGTGGGGGAGGGGGAAAGTTTTAATAGGAAGAATTTCCTCCAGATATCTGCCTTGTTTGTATAGATTATTTGGCTTATTATCAGGAGAGAAGCTGAATCTGACAATACAGTGTTTAATTAAACTTTGTCTTTCTTTTTCTTCTCTCTCCACATCTACACACACACACACACACACACACCACACACACACACACAGACACACACACACACACGTTACACGCAAGCACAAACGCATGCGTACACTGCTTTTCAGGACTTTTCCGCCTCGGGCTCGGTTGTATTTCCGAAAATGCTCCGATTGTTGTAACACATACGGGAACTGCTACACATTCCTTAACAGCACAGCATTCTCCTCTCTCTCTCTCTCTCTCTCTCTCTCTCTCTCTCTCTCTCTCGCACGCACACACACACATTCACACACACACACGCGCCCGAGAGTTTTGGGGCTCAGTTCTTGTTGTGGCTGATGTGTGTTGTTGTTCTTCGATTTAACGTCTTTTCACTTTAAAGTGATATTAGACAGGAAGTGAGTGTTTACTTGTATATGTGTATGAGTGTGTAGTATGCATGCGTGCTTCTTGTGTGTGTGTGTGTGCATGTGTGTGTGTGCGCGCGCGTGTGTGTGCCTGTGTGTGTGTTAAATATTAGTGGAAATACGACATAAGAACAATCCTTAGCAAAAATCAACATTAACAAATCAAACTGCAACAGTCAAAACAAAACAGTCTAAAATATGCAGAAATCATAAAAACGAGCCGACTGGACTTATCATTAAGTTCTGAACAAAGTTCAAAAGAAATACAGGTTCTTGGAAAATGCATTTAGATTCATCTTTTCTGAATTTTGATAGAGCTGATTCAAAATAAGGACAAAAGTACAAAATATGTGTTGTTGTACAACTATCAACAGCCCCACATACACATTGGGCGTTTTTTATGAACTTTGTGTGTGATGTGTGTGTGTGTGTGTGTGTGTGTGTGTGTGTGTGTGTGTGTGTGTGTGTGTGTGTGAGACAGGCAGAGAGAGAAAAGAGAGAGAGAGAGAGAGCGAGTGAGAGACAGAGACAGAGAGAGAATGCTGTGCTGTCAAGGAATGTGTGGCTGTACCCGAATGTGTTAGAACGATCCGAACATTTTCGGAGGAAGCCTAAGCCTACAACTGTGCCCGCGGCGAAAAAGTCCAGAAAGGCAGTGTACGCATAGCTAGTGACCTAAATTCGAAGGCTTGTACGCGTACGGCCGCTTTGTATGGAAGCCTATTATCTCCATAAGCTGAAACTTACTGTTTTCCCTTGTTTCCCAAAATTTCGTGCAAAAAAAAAAAAAAAAAAAAAAAGAAAAAACACCAATCACTCACAATCTTTCAGGAAAACCATGATAATAAGGAAATCCCTAATTATTATACACCCTTCCTGAAGAATAAAGTGGCTTTTAATAATAAAGATAGTGACACTAACCGACTTCTTTACAAAACAGGTGTTATCACCACTTGAACCTTTGATAACTCCCCTTACTGTTTTCCTGATAAAAACAGTTAACCAGTTATCACCCTTAGTTATAACAGTTGTGATAATAAATTCATTTATCCCCTTGAATAATCAGCATAACTGCCCCTTCCATAAAACTGTGATAAATAATTTACCCAGAAAAAAATTACTATGATTATTTTCTTTAAAATTACTAACGATTTTTTTTGTCAGGAAAACGGGAGTAATAGTCAGAATGGGTTTATGAAAAATATACCCAAAGACTGAGAAAGAGATTGAGAACAGACATGGATAGACAGAGTGAAGAAGTGAATATCACACACAGGACAAGTGTTTATTCTAAAATAAAAAAGTGAATCAAAAAGATGAATGCACGTGTTATTAACTGAAGAGAAAATCGATTTTGTTCATACGCAAATATTCAAACACTAGAGCTGTTTTTTTCTTCTTTTTTTTTTTAGAGAGCATGTGTTATTTGAGAGATACAGAAGACCTTTGGATGAGAGGCTGAGAAAGAAAGTATTGACACAGGTCTATTATATGTCCACATCAGAATATTCAACCACCAAAACTGTATTCTTGGGCGGCAATCCATTTCTATGTTCAACATACCGAATATTACATAGTCTATCACACACCCACGCAATACTCAGTCCCAGCCTTTCACAAGTTCTCTAGCTGGTGGGTTTGTGCTTTCCATGTTCAAGACCCGGTTTTGGTGGTCATCGACAATTTCTATTCCCATTTTGAGGATTTTTGACACGAACGCTGAATCATATCTTATACCCTCGACAACAAGAACTAACGCGCTGCGGTTTTGTTACTCAAGAAAGAACACAGACAGGCCTACACCGCGAAAGTGCGGGTGGGAGTAACTATTTTTAGTGGGACCCAGATAAGTACTGTCCCCTACTGCCGAACACACCAGCAGAAGGTTATAGTAGCAATGATGATGATGGTGATGATGATGATGATGACGCTAGCAACAACAACAACAATCATCATCATCATCATCTAACTTAGAATAAAAATGACTATTCCGCTGAACGAAAGAGACAAACAAATTACAAGACAAAAACACGACACGTTTCCACTTCTTTGCTCTTCTTCAGGCAAGAAAACAACAATTATGACAAAGAAAACAAAGAATGAACAGTCATATAGGCAAGAAAACAACAATTATGACAAAAAAAACAAAGAACGAACAGTCATATAGGCACGAAAACAACAATTATGACAAAGAAAACAAAGAACGAACAGTCATATAGGCAAGAAAACAACAATTATGACAAAGAAAACAAAGAACGAACAGTCACTCATCTCCTTAAACTGGGCGCAAAATGGATG
Source organism: Conus canariensis (assembly GCA_033310375.1). Taxonomy (NCBI): domain Eukaryota; kingdom Metazoa; phylum Mollusca; class Gastropoda; order Neogastropoda; family Conidae; genus Conus; species Conus canariensis. Next base: position 97 of record JAMYXO010003082.1, on the reverse strand, counting down.
TGGAATGACAATGTGGCTGCTGAGAGAGACAACGCGAGTTAAAATAATAATGACAATAATAATAATAATGTTAATCATAATCATATAATTATAATGA
>JAMYXO010003081.1:0-21315 GCA_033310375.1 Conus canariensis | reverse complement strand
AATAAATGCGATGAAGGGGAATACATGACGCAGCATGAAATTGTCTGGGAATGTTCCGCCAAGTGGATGTAAGAGCAGCTAGAAAAGAAACCAGCTGCTAGGAAGCAATGAGGGCGGTAAAGGTAAGACTTTGTTGTTCTGAACTGTGAACCCTCAGGCTCTGTCTCAGACTGAAGCGTGTTTAATGTACAGGGCGGTGATTCTTCTTCTTCTTCTTGAGAGAGAGAGAGAGAGAGAGAGAGGGAGGGAGGGAGGGAGGGATGGAGAAGACAGACAGACAGACAGACAGACAGACAGACAAATGAGCAAACAGAGAGACAAATAAGCAAACACACAGACAGAGAACCAGAAAGAGACAGAGGAAGATGGAGAGGTGGGAATGGGGGTGGGGAAGGGAATACAATAATGAGACATACAGACAGAAAGACTGAGAGACAAACAGACTCAAAAGACAGACTCCCACCAAAAACAAGCAGACACACAAAGAACGACTGTACGACTGTGTTACATATAAAAACATCCGTTTCAGTCAACCCATAAATGGAAAGATATTTTGTTGTTTAATTATCCACAGTGGAATTATTTAAAAAAAACTTTGGGCCAGAGTTTGTTTCCAAATTTACTAGGTATAACCAATTTTGGGCAGATGTTTTTAATGCTTATAAAATATTCCACTATAAATGCATACCTAAAAATTCGGCTGAGCTTCTCGCTGAGCCTCTTTTTTATAACAAACGTTTTCAAATAGATAGAAAACACAGTCTCTAAATCACCTAATGACAAAAACCTATATTTTCTTGGACATTTTCTAGACGAAAATGGAAAACCTCTGTTGTACTTATGTTTTAAAGAAAAATACCAAATCGAAATCAATTTTGTTACTTTCATTGGATATATATCCATAATAACAGATTTTGCGAAAAGGTTTGGCATCATTGTAAAGAATAACAAGTATACAGACACACAAACTGTGTTTTAAACAATTGTTTTCCACTCATAAAGGCACAAATTTATATTATGATATTCTAACTGCTAACAATGAGACACTAAAATGTTCTCATGTGTGGGACACGAAGCTAGCCAAAAATCATAACTGGAAAGACTGCTTTTTAACTACACACAAAATTAGTGAAGTAAAGCTAAAGTGGTTTCAGCTAAAAATATTGCATAGATGTTTGGGTACCAATGTTGTCTTAAATAAGATGGGAGTTGTAAATAATGATAAGTGCAATTTCTGCAGAGAAAATAAAGATAGCATTGATCATATATTTTGGAAGTGCAGACATGTACAGATATTTTGGAATTCACTTACTAATCTAATGAAAGAGAAATGTATAAATGCAGAGAATATTAGGATCACGGAATCCTTTGTCTTGCTTGGTCATGACAGTGTTATTACTAGTGATGAAGTATTTAACTTTATAATGATCTTTGCAAAATATTACATATTCAACTGCAAAGCAAAAAACAATGTCCCACAATTAAACGTGTTTCTCAATAAATTAAAAATAAGATATAAAACTGAAGAATATAATGCATATTTAAAAATGGACCACACACATTTTTGCAATAAATGGTCTACATATATCCCATTACTATGCAATATTGACCCTTTACCATAACTATACATACAATACAGAGAAGTTATTTAATTACCAACATTTCTAGGGAACTGACTATATCTTGATAATGCAAAATTATAATTGAGGCCAATATGATACAGCAAAAGACGTCTATATGTAACCATGTGCATATGCATGCATCCTACTAACAGCATGTCGGATAATACGCAACAAATGTACCCAGTCTTTGAAATGCTACTGATACCCATATTTTCTTCTTCTTCTTCTTCTTCTTCTCTCTCTCTCTCTCTCTCTCTCTCTCTCTCTCTCTCTCTCTCTCTGCTCTAAATACTAAAAAAAGCATAAGAAATGTACATTTGATGCTTTATGTTTTGTTTATGTATTCATACTGCTCTATGCTTTGGAGAAAAAAAAAATTTAAAAAAAAACAAAAACAAAAAACATCCGTTTCAGACAACTGCACATGTTGCTGTGTTCTGCTTTCCTGAGGTAGGGGTTCAATGCCTGAAACCCTCCACAGTGCTGGACAGCGATGCCAGCCTTGTTGATCAGCAAGTGGAGAGGAATGGACACAATGATCGCCTTTCCTGCAAACACGCTCACTGGAAAATCGCCCCACGAAATATTGACCGTGGGATGTGAGCAGGAGACACGGAGGTAATCAGGCGAAAGCTTATTGTGCCTCCCTCTACCCCCCACCCCCTCCTCCAACTCCCCCCCCCCCTTTTTTTATGATGCCCTTTATTTCTGATTTTAGTGTCTGGGATCCATAGCAGTATTTCTTCCTTTTCTACCTTAAAAAAAAAAAATTGATACATTTCTGATTCCTAAACAACATGGATAAAGTGATGCTGGGTCTGACATCTTTCATATATTGTTCTCTTAATACTCTTGTCATTCACGCTTTGTCAACACCAGTTCTTTGTGACCCTATCATGTTTCTTTCCTTTGTTAGTGTCACGGTCGCTAAGCCGGACGGCCCTACCACCCTTACCCACGCCTATCACACACTAGGTCAGACAACACAGCACACAGTTTTACAATCACGCCCGCTTCTTTATTTCACACACACTCCATGGCGCCACCACTCACGCACATCCACAACTGCACACATGTATCTTAATTCCCGCTGACTTACCCTACTCTACTATAATGACTTAGAAAACCCTAACCTAACCTAACACACCAGTTGCGGTATATCACTGTAACCTGGGACACAGCGATAGCCCGCACACGTGGTGACTAACTACTAGGGACGAGGATTTACCCAAGGGACTCTAAATTCTTAACTACTGCTACCACCCACACCTCTCCCCAGGACTCACCCTTCTCTTTTCACCCGGGACCACTACTGCACTGATCGCTGCGTCCCTAAGGGAGGCATCGACCAGTACCCTACACTGTGCTGGCCACTACGTCCTGAAAGGAGGCAGTAGCTAACACCCCTAACCCTACTGCCTAACGCTACACCCCTTCTACCACAAACATGGGACCACCCATCCTGGCCCAGAAAGCTCCAGTCCTCGGCGCTGTACGTGGCCCCTCACAGGCTGACACCTCCCCGGAAGACTCTGCACCCCGGCGCTGACCGTGGCTTCCCGCAGTCTGACTCCTCCCTGCGATGGGCACGACACCCAACGTGCACACACCAGACGCCCTCTCGACGGGTCCGGGGCTCGTAGGACGCCTCCTCCTCTGAAGGCCCCGTCGGACACCAAGGGTGAAAAAGGCCTGGTGCAGCGCCCTCTCACAGGACGCCTGCACAGGGACGAGGAACCAGTGCCGGAGAACTCCCGGAAGAGCACCGGTAGCTGGAGGAGAGCTGCCCCACAGAAGGCAGACGGCCTGGGTGGTCTCCCTCTCCCGGGAAAAACAACAGGTACTGGAAAGCGCCGCTCACCTGCCGGCACGCGGCAGTAAACTGCGGTGATCTGGCCCCAGCCTCAGGACGGAACAGGATACCTGCTGACACAACTGCCGGCACGCGGCAGTAGACTGAGGTGGTCTGGCCCCAGCCTCAGGACGGAGCAGGATACCTGCTGACACAACTGGAGGCCACTACTGTAGTGTTGCTTCTACCCGAGTCATCAAGGCACATAGGCTACTTGGTAAAGCTTTAACTCTCCATCTCCCTTGCCTACTTCCCACTCGGGCATGAGAGTGACCCCTTGAATTTCGAACACATCCCCCAACCCATTACTCACTTTGGGGTTATCAGACCCATTTCCTGCCAACCCTTACAACAGCGGTAAAACAATACTCTCCCTGAGCCAATCCACGCTATCACATATGAAATTATGAATCACACCCAATTCTCGGAGAAATAAACCAATCTAAGCGATCCACCACGGACTCCATGGGCCCCCTTAGGACATACTAAATAATCTAGGAAATGGCCAATTTCACAAGGAAATGTCTCCACACAATAACCAGTAGTAATACACATCTCTCAGAGGAAAAAAAAACAAAAAAACTTATAATTTTTAGCGGTTCACAGTTCCAGCCTGTTCACACAAGAGAATCGGCTCGCAGCCACAATCCTTCACATTATTACCCCTCTTTGCACTGTCAATTATAACCATATATCAAAAACAACATGATTTGTTTGCCAAAATTTCCATCCAGCACCTCACTCTCAGGTCATCTCTTGTCAGATAACCCAGTGGTTAATCCTTGTCATGTCAACACAACCACACTTCATACAATATTACATGCTGCACATCATCCGTTTTCATCCTATCGACTGCTAAGTTACTCGTCTTAAACTTTACCTTTCCCTTCTTCCCGACTACTAAAATTCATAACTGGGCTGCCTCCCCACAACCTAAGATATCTTTCTCCAACCCCGTTCTGACACAAACACATACATCCCTGCATGTGTGACGACTGTCACTTGTATTATAAAAACTTCTACCCTATGGACTCACTGTCCTGTACCAATGCGTACGTCACAGATACAGTCCGCACGCGCACGACACCCGCATCGAGAACCCTGACTCGTAACGAAAGTGACAAGACACCAATATAAGTTGAATGGTTACGACTGTACCCCAGTATAAACCACTCGACCACAAATTGGCCTTGGCCTTACTACACAGTTAACCGATTCCAATGCTGTGCAGGTCAACTCCGGAATCGTTAATCAATTTCAACGAACTCCTACTATTTACAATTGAGATTGAGCACAATCATCAAACCCCTCTATGATTCACGCAGACACATCTGCACCTGACTCATTATGATCCTCAACCAAATGCAACCTCGTACTACCCTCTTATTGAACCCACTGACATTACCATGAACTAACCACAAACAATATCTACATCACTGTCCATCAACGGTCATTATATTGAACCCACATTGTCTAGCCAAACTGTCCTGAGGAAATCGAACTCAGGAACCACTATGTACATTACTTACAAAAATATACAGGAAAGAGGTAACAACACAAACCGGCTGACTACAAATTTCAATCACGGAACCAAGACAACATCATACTAGACAACCAGTATACGCAACGAACACCATACAACTAATCGCAACATGAGACAACTACAGTTCAACTCGCCATAATACAAGACAACACAACGAACTACAACACAACGAACCTAACAGATCACCAACCTGGACATACAGACGATCAACCACACCAGTTCTGCAACTGGCTGACAGTGGCGGCAACAAGGACGACACCGACTCAGCACAGGCCAAGGGCACCCAAACCCGACGAGGACCTGGCACTAACTATATGACTCGAAGTCACTCTTCAAAAACTACCGGCGCTGCCGCCGCACCTACAAGGAGTACGTCCACTCCGACGAACACCAGGGACCGAAGTGAAGCTACCCCAACACATTCCGCCCTGGTCGGAATCAAGCGAACTCTACTCACCACACAAAACAACGATTGGTCAGAGCAGTGTATCCCTCCGCAGAGCTGACACGCCTGACCAACGGACTAGTTACTGCTCGTGCAACAACACGACAATTTACCACAACAACTCACAGACTTTACAACACAACAACAGCCGATATCCTGCCCCGCCTTCTCTGGTGTAGAACCAAAGTAATAAAAGGGTAACAGTCGGGAACGAAACCAACTTCCTCCTACCACTCCCTCAACAAATGAAGACTGGAAGGCAAAAATACTGTATGTCCTACTTCACCTGCCCCCTACCTAGCCTAATCTTTCTACCACTACTCTTAAACACATGGACATACTGATTTAGTACCGCCGATCGGTGACACACCCCCCTGCCTAAGTTTTAACTACAGGTTAAAACCAACAACAACTTCTCACTCGATCGGCGTTTTAGCCACACTCTACCTATAACAATCCAATTCCCCATCACTCACTCTGTCCTACTGTTACTTTTGATGCACTCCAAAACTTCCATCACAACAGCATCAACTTTTAAATACAACAATCACAGGTTACATTAATCAACCTGGTCTAACGCTGCTTCACACGACCTTAACGCAGGCACTTACAGGCAGCCGTTACACTACGCACTACTTATGAATTTTATAACTGAGGCTGCTCTGATTACGCACAACTGCTATGCAACACGTACTACAAATACCACACCGTCAGTAACACTTTGCTACGCCATTCTCTACCAAAGATAACACATGCATAGCTTCAATAATGACAACCTCTCACGACACAGGTTAATGGAACCCTCTGGTTCTCTCTCTCTCTCTCTCCTCTCTCTCTCTCTCTCTCTCTCTCTCTCTTCTCTCTCTCTTCTCTACGGCAAGCGACTCAAGAAGTCTGCCGCCACATTGTCCTTTCCAGACACTGCCTGCACCGTAAACTGAAATGGCTGCAGCTGCAGTGCCCACCTTGTGATTCTCCCACTAACAGACTTCATCTTTTCTAGGTACTGGAGTGGGGAATGATCTGTCTGGACAATAAAGGGAGTCCCATACAAATACACCTGGAACTTTTGTATTCCCCACACCACCGCCAGACACTCCTTCTCTACTATAGGGTAATTCTGCTCTGCAGGGCTTAATTTTCTACTGGCACATGCTACAGGGCACATCTCTTCAGGGTACTGCTGACAGAGCATAGCTCCCACTCCCACTTCTGATGCATCAGTCTGGAGCACAAATGTCAACCCGGGCACCGGCAGGTTACAGACGGGAGGTTGGCAGAAATGCTGCTTCAAAGCTTGGAACGCACGTTCGCACTCGTCGTCCCACTCCACCTGCCTGGTTGTTCCCTTAGTGAGATCAGTAAGGGGCTTGGCAATGTCAGCAAACCGGGGCACAAATTTCCTGTAGTACCCCACTAATCCCAGGAATCCCCGCACCTGCCGTTTGGTCTCAGGCCTAGGCGCATCCATAATGCGGGTCATTTTATCCTGCTCAGGCCATATTTTCCCTGCACCTATCCTGTGCCCTAAGTAGGTGATTTCCCTTCCTCCCAGCTCACACTTTGAAGGCCGGGCCGACAAAGAACATTCCTTGAGTCTCTGGAACACACGCCTGAGAACCTCTATATGGCTGTCCTGATCAACTGTGGCCACCAGAATATCATCAATGAAATTATCGACATCCGGGCTCTCAAGTGGCTGCAATAGTTTTCTCATCATGCGCGTGAACACTGCCCCTGAAGTACACAGTCCAAATGGCATAACCTTCCACTGGAATTGTCCTTCCGGTGTAGCAAAAGCAGTCTTCGCGCGGTCCTCTCTACTCATCGGGATCTGCCAATACCCCTTAGCGAGGTCGATCTTGCTGAACACCTTCTTCTCTCCAAGCTTGGCGAACAGGTATTCGATATCCGGCATGGGTTCAGCATCGAACTGTACGATGCGATTCAACCTCCTGAAATCCACGCAAAACCTGATCTTCCCATCCTTCTTCTTAACTAGTACGATGGGTGAGCAGTATGGCGACGTCGATGGCTCAATCGCACCCATCCTGATCATGGCTTTAACCTCCCCCCTAACCGTCTCTCGTTGCGCAAAAGGCACTGGGTATGGCTTCGACCTGATAGGGATGTCTGACGTCAACTTGATGCTGCACGTTTCTAGGTTTGTGCATGAGGGCACATCAGTCAGTACTTCCTTGAATTCGGCCACTAACTCGTGCAACTTCCTAGTAAAGTGCTGGTCTTCAGCAAGTACTACCACATCTTTAGGGCCTTCTGTGGCCTCCAAGGGAATGGTAGGAATGTCCTTGCTCATCAAGGGAGTTACTGTTTCCTCTTCAGGCTCCTCCGGCACAACAACCGCAGCTACCGAGGCTGTTGGATCTGCAGCGCGCTCGATGAATGACTTTAGTAGGTTTGCGTGGAAAATCTTCGTCTTTCCCCCTACTGCTATGCGGTAATCTGCTTCACCCACTCTTTCTAGTACTGTATAGGGACCCCTCCATGCCAGTTCCAATTTGTTCTGCTTGGTCGGCCGAAGTACTAGTACTCTGGACCCCACAGCTATCTTCCTGGGTTTCGCCCTCAAGTCAAAATGTCGCTTGTACCTATACGCTGCCCTTGCCAAGTTCTCCCTTGCCAGCTCGCATGACTCAGCTATCTTGTTCCTCAAGTTGACGACGTATTCTGCCGCTGTACGGAGCTCTTGCCTTTCCGGTTGTAACCACAGATCTCTCAATATCTGCATCGGCCCGCGCACCTGGCGTCCATATAGCAGCTCAAAAGGCGAAAAACCGGTACTCTCTTGTGGGACCTCTCGGTACGCAAACAGCAGTGCTGGTATCCACCGATCCCAATCACCTGGTTTCTCCTGACATAGTCTGCGCAGCATCCGCTTCAGAGTACCGTTGAAGCGTTCCACCAATCCATTGCACTGCGCATGGTATGGTGTGGTAGTCAGACCCCGAATGGCTAATAGTCGGTAGACCTCCTGCATGATCTGACCAGTAAACTGGGTTCCTCTGTCAGTCAGTACCGACCCAGGGACTCCCGTTCGTGTCCACATGTTGAACGCTGCCTCTGCCACCGACTCACTCGTGATCTGGCGAAGAGGGACTGCTTCCGGATATCTTGTCGCAAAGTCGACCGTCACCAACACGTATCTGTACCCATTCTGGGATGCTGGAACGATGGGACCAATGATGTCCATCCCAACCGCTCGAACGGCTCACGCATCAGTGGCATCCTCACGGGGGGAACTCTTGAGACTCTTCCCTTGTCCACAGTACGCTGACACTGGAAGCATGACTGGCAGTACCGACGAATGTCAGCATGCATGCCTGGCCAATAAAAATGGCGACCAACTCGCTCCTTGGTTCGGGTGGTACCTAAGTGTCCAGACATGGGTACGTCGTGGCCTAGCTTCATCACCGTGGTCCGTAGTTCTGCTGGGACGCAGATCTGACTCGCTACGTCCTTGGGACCCTCAAACCGCCTGACCAGTACACCAGACTTCCGCGCGTACTCAACTCGTCCAAACTTGGTGTGGAAGTGCGTCCCTGCTTCACACGCACTCCGAGCCTTCCTCAAGGTTTCATCCTGGTCCTGCATCTGAATTAACTGCTGGGTAGAGGTGTTCAGAACGCATTCCTCGACGGGCAGTGGTACAGGTTCTTGCTGCTCCCTGGCTCTCTGCGCGCGTGTCTGCACTGCCCCTACCAGCGCCGGGTCTGCGTATACAGGCACACGTGTCCAACCGGGATCTCCTACTCTCTTTGCGAAGTTTCCGATCAGGACTTCCTGCACAGGGCTATTCATGACCAAAACCTCCAACTTCCCTGCGATGAATGGTGACTTCAACTCTACTACCGCCACAGGCAACACAGACCTACACCTGGATTCAGCCAACACTACTGGGACTGTCTCTCCTGTGTACGCATCTGCCGGTACTAAACCACTTGGCCACTACGGTGTGTCCGGCACCAGTGTCCCGTAACCCATTGGCCGGAGACCCGTTAACTTCTACAATGCACGCAGGCTCGTACCGCTGCTCAGCGCATGGGCGACACAACGTAGGGACTACTCGAGCTTGGGGCTGGTCACAACAATGAACAGCTCCAACAGAATGGGGCTCAGGGCATTTCCTAGCGATGTGGCCTGGCTTCTTGCAGTTGAAACAAACTATGGCCGATCTAGGCCCTTCTGATCTCCTGTTCAGCTGCTGTAGTGCACCATCACTCTGTTGGGATCTCTGTGTGGGCTGGCTCCCTACTGTTTCGCGCCTATTACCCAGGTTGGGCTGGTTAACTGTTCGGTCTTGCCTCGCCTTCCTCCCCAATCTTTTGGCCTCTGCTAAAACAGTAGCTTCCGTTGCAAGTTGTTCAACAGTTTTCGGGCATGTCTTCCGGACCTCGATCGTGAACTCTGGGGACAGCAGCTGGTAAAACTGTTCTTGAAAAAGCAGATCCTTTACATCCTCTGCCACACTCTCATCCTTGCCCGCTGCCGCACACCAGAGGGAAAACCACCGCTTCATCCTTCCCAGCATCTGGCCGAAAGTCTCAGCAGCGTCCTTCTTGATGCTTCTGAACTTTTCTCGGTAGGCCTCAGCATCTAGCCTGAAGTGGCTTAACAGGGCGCTCTTTATCTGATCATAGTCGCCTAACTCATCCGCACTTAACCGCATCACCGCTTCTCTAGCCTTTCCTCTCAGCAGAGACATCAGACGTGTGGGCCATGAGGTCTTGCTCCACTTGCACATCTGGGCTACACGCTCAAATTGGGCGATGAAAGCGTCCACGTCGTCGTTCTCTCCTAACGGCTCAAGGTGGACATGCTTCGTTTCCTCCACCTCAATCAAGCGTTTCCTATGCGCTGCTTCATCTAAGGCTTGTCTCTCTTGTATGATTAGCTCTCGCTCTCTTGCCTCTAACTCGGCTTCATCCCTTCGTCTCTTGAGATCTAACTCGGCTTGCCGTGCTTGAGCTTCTATTTCCCTTATTGCCCTTTCTTCCTCCATCTTCTTCCTCTGCAGTTCCAGTTCCACCTGTCTCGCTGCTTTCTCATCTTCGATCTTCTTCTGCTTCATCTCTAGTTCCCTTTGCTTAGCAGCTTTCTCCTCTTCGATCTTCTTCTGCTTCATCTCTAGCTCCCTCTGCTTCATCTCTAGCTCCCTCTCATCCTTCATCTTCTGCCTCACTTTCTCCTCTTCATCCTTCATCTTCTGCCTCACTTTCTCCTCCATCCGGAGCTCCAATTCTGCTTCTCTCGCTGTCCTCTCATCCTCATTACGGACCGAGTCTGTGACGAACTTGGCGAGGTCTCCCCCAGCTAAACCCATCGCCGCTCCCAACTTGGCAAACTTTGCATAAGCCCCCGTCCCTGTTCTTGATCCACCCCCGCTCCCTGGTCACTAACCTTAGGTTTGGTATCCGCCGTAGGGGCCTGTGGATCCATGACACTATCGGGGTCGTACTGCGGATGGGCTCGGGTGTGTTTAGACATAGGATAACCCCTCCACCACAGAGCTAACAAGGGACAATATCCAATATGAGCGCAAGTAGATGTTCCTAACTACGCGCTTGCCCCCTAACCAACAAACTAAAGCAACTCAGCACAAGTATACAATGCTCTCAATGTGTCACGCACCAAGCATAACTCCACCCACACTTGTGTACCTCATACATATACCCCGCATCTCCACCAAAGTGTCACGGTCGCTAAGCCGGACGGCCCTACCACCCTTACCCACGCCTATCACACACTAGGTCAGACAACACAGCACACAGTTTTACAATCACGCCCGCTTCTTTATTTCACACACACTCCATGGCGCCACCACTCACGCACATCCACAACTGCACACATGTATCTTAATTCCCGCTGACTTACCCTACTCTACTATAATGACTTAGAAAACCCTAACCTAACCTAACACACCAGTTGCGGTATATCACTGTAACCTGGGACACAGCGATAGCCCGCACACGTGGTGACTAACTACTAGGGACGAGGATTTACCCAAGGGACTCTAAATTCTTAACTACTGCTACCACCCACACCTCTCCCCAGGACTCACCCTTCTCTTTTCACCCGGGACCACTACTGCACTGATCGCTGCGTCCCTAAGGGAGGCATCGACCAGTACCCTACACTGTGCTGGCCACTACGTCCTGAAAGGAGGCAGTAGCTAACACCCCTAACCCTACTGCCTAACGCTACACCCCTTCTACCACAAACATGGGACCACCCATCCTGGCCCAGAAAGCTCCAGTCCTCGGCGCTGTACGTGGCCCCTCACAGGCTGACACCTCCCCGGAAGACTCTGCACCCCGGCGCTGACCGTGGCTTCCCGCAGTCTGACTCCTCCCTGCGATGGGCACGACACCCAACGTGCACACACCAGACGCCCTCTCGACGGGTCCGGGGCTCGTAGGACGCCTCCTCCTCTGAAGGCCCCGTCGGACACCAAGGGTGAAAAAGGCCTGGTGCAGCGCCCTCTCACAGGACGCCTGCACAGGGACGAGGAACCAGTGCCGGAGAACTCCCGGAAGAGCACCGGTAGCTGGAGGAGAGCTGCCCCACAGAAGGCAGACGGCCTGGGTGGTCTCCCTCTCCCGGGAAAAACAACAGGTACTGGAAAGCGCCGCTCACCTGCCGGCACGCGGCAGTAAACTGCGGTGATCTGGCCCCAGCCTCAGGACGGAACATGGATACCTGCTGACACAACTGCCGGCACGCGGCAGTAGGACTGAGGTGGTCTGGCCCCAGCCTCAGGACGGTGCAGGTACCTGCTGGACACAACTGGAGGCCATACTGTAGTGTTGCTTCTACCCGAGTCATCAAGGCACATAGGCTACTTGGTAAGCTTTAACTCTCCATCTCCTTGCTACTTACCACTCGGGCATGAGAGTGACCTTGAATTTTCGAAACACATCCCCAACCATTACTCACTTTGGGGTTATCAGACCCATTTCCTGCCAACCCTTACAACAGCGGTTAAAACAATACTCTCCCTGAGCCAATCCACGCTATCACATATGAAATTATGAATCACACCCATATTCTCGGAGAAATATAACCAATTCTAAGCGATACATCCACGGACTCCATGGGCCCCCTTAGGACATACTAAATAATATAGGAAATGGCAATTTCACAAGGAATGTCTCCCACACAATAACCAGTTAGTATTACACATCTCTCGAGGAAAAAAAAAACAAAAAAACTTATAATTTTTAGCGGTTCACAGTTTCCGCCTGTTCACACAAGAGAATCGGCTCGCAGCCACAATCACTTCACATTATTTACCCATCTTTGCACTGTCAATTATAAAACCATATATCAAAAAACAACATGATTTGTTTGCCAAAATTTCCATCCAAGCACCTCACTTCAGGTCATCTATTGTCTGATTAACCCTAGTGGTTAATCCTTGTCATGTCAACACATACCACACTTCATTCAATATTACATGCTGCAATCATCCGTTTTCATCCTATCGACTGCTAAGTTATCTGTCTTAAACTTTACTTTCCTTCTTCCCGACTAACTAAAATTCATACTGGGCCTGCCTCCCCACAACCATAAGATATCTTTCTCCAACCCGTTCTGACACAAACACATACATCCCTGCATGTTGACGGGACGTGTCACTTGTATTATATAAAACTTCTTACCTATGGACTCATGTCCTGTACCAATGCGTACGTCAACAGATACAGTCGCACGCGCACGAACCCGCATCGAGAACCCAGACTCGTAACGAAAGTGACAAGACACCATATAAGTTGAATGGTTACGACTGTACCCCAGTATAAACCACTCGACCAAAATTGGCCTTGGCCTTCTACACAGTTATACCGATTCCAATGCTGTGCAGGTCAACTCCGGAATCGTTAATACAATTTCAACGAACTCTATATTTACAATTGAGATTGAGCACAATCATCAAACCCCTCTATGATTCTACGCAGACACATCTGACCTGACTCATTATGATCTCAAACCAAATGCAACCTCGTACTACCCTCTTATTGAACCCACTGACATTTACCATGAACTAACCACAAACAATATCTACATCACTGTCCATCAACGGTCATTATATTGAACCCAAATTGTCTAGCCAAACTGTCCTGAGGAATCGAACTCAGGAACCACTATGTACCATTACTTACAAAAATATTACAGGAAAAGAGGTAACAACACAAACCGGCCATGACTTCAAATTTCAATCACGGAACCAAGGACAACATCATACTAGACAAAACCAGTATACGCAACGAACACCATACAAACTAATCGCAACATGAGACAACTACAGTTCAAACTCGCCATAATACAAGACAACACAACGAAACTACAAAACAACGAACATAACAGATCACCAACCTGGACATACAGACGATCATACCACACCAGTTCTGCAATGGCTGACAGTGGCGGCAACAGGACGACACACCGACTCAGCACAGGCCATAGGGCACCCAAACCCGCCGAGGACCTGGCACTAATACTTTATGACTCGAGTCACTCTTCAAAAATACCGGCGCTGCCGCGGCACCTACAAGGAGTACGTCCACTCCGACGAACACCAGGGACCGAAGTGGAAGCTACCCCAACACATTTCCGCCCTGGTCGGAATCAAGCGAACTCTACTCACCACACAAAACAACGATTGGTCAGAGCTAGTGTATCCCTCCGCAGAGCTGACACGCCTTGACCAACGGACTAGTTACTGCTCGTGCAACAACACGACAAATTTACCACAACAACTCACAGACTTACAAACAACAACAGCCGATATCCTGCCCCCGCCTTCTTCTGGTGTAGAACCAATAGTAATAAAAGGGTAACAGTCGGGAACGAACCAACTTCTCTATCCACTCCCTCAACAATGAAGACTGGAAGGCAAAAATACTGTAGTCCTACTTCACCTGCCCCCTACCTAGCTAATCTTTCTCACACTACTCTTAACACATGGGACATTACTGATTTAGTACCGCGATCGGTGACAGTTTAGTTTGAAATGTTGAGACCGAAAAACAAAACGGGAAACAAACAAAGGCAATACAAAAGACTTTGGGGTTTCTACCCAGGGTTTTATTTGAAGGGAAAAGGGAAACTTTTCTGGTATCAGACTTCGGGAATTCGTTTTACTTTTCTACATGCGTTTAATATTTTGCTTGTACCTCTGAAGTGTCTCTTTGTTCCATGTCAATGGATGTTGTTGGTATGTTTTAGGATACATTGGAAAGTATTTCTACTATGTGGACACAAATTGGAAAAAAGGCCAATGAACATACACATATAAAACCAACATAATATGAAAGGATGTGCATTTGGACTTCTACCAAGTACACGGTATTGATAAGGGTTTTCCAAGAACGTAGAAAGCAGTCTCACCACAAATGTGAGGAAACACTGAATTTTCATGATAGACACTAGGCTAGGATGACTTCAATATGCACTGTTGTTTAAGGTCTTATCTTCTGAAAATTATAAAATCATGGAAGGACAGAAATAGTGTCTGAAAGAATTGTCGTGGTACTCACTTCTGCTGGAAAGAGCGTATAATAATTTTTTAATATAATGATATGGAAATGTACGGGCTTAAAATCTAGTATGCCATTCCATTTCATCACTTAAATTGCTGTTAGGGATGGGGTTTATATATTCAGCAATTTTTCATATTTGGGGGGGTAGCTCCCTTCTAGGAGGGTTAGGTAATTGATATGGTAGGCGGGGTATGCGTAAGACATGTCAGGTTTGTCGTGCTGGTTCTGCTGATCTGGTTACATGTGAACGGGGGATGCCGGGGGGGGAGGGGTGACTGAAGTTGTATAAATTGTTTGCCTGGGCGGGTGCGACGAGTAGAGGGTTAAGGTGGCAAGCGGCGGATCTTTGTGGATTTTAGTGGGGGGGTGGAAGTGTAGAACGAGGGTACTGAATGGGACGTAAGAACTGGGGGTCATCAGTATATAGTGTGGGGAGGAACTGTAAGCGTGACGTTGGGACGTGGACCATCTAAAAATTGTTTGGTTGACGTTCGCGGGGTCGTGGTAGGTGATCAATATCTTATGTGGATATGACTGTACACAGAGGGAGGGGAGCGTCGGGACTTAACTAATCTAGTGAGTGTATGCACGTCCAAGAGTGTCGTGTGAGCTTGTGACTCTTTATCGTGTTGGTGATGCCTTTACTGAGGGTCAGGGGGTCCAGAGGGGGTATTTTTAGTCGGCGTTGTGGAAGGGTAGAGTGTAGGGGAGTTAAGGGGTCATTGCGATTCAGTGGGGGTGGGCCCGTCTCGCACAGGGTTGGCTGGCTTAGCAAATTGCGAGGCTTGTAGTGAGGGGGGGTGGCGAGTTGTATGAGAGTCAAGTGGATATGGGGGGAGATGACAAATAAAATAGGGTGCGCGGGGGGGACGCATGTGAGATGCCGGGGCAGGTGGGGGTCCAGTTTGGGGGGGTGAAGGTCCATGGTTATAACACCTTGTGTTGCTTGGTCTGCGTGTAGTTGTGTGGGGCATGAACTGGAGGTAGTGATATTATCTGACGGACAATTAAAGGTGGTGGTAGGCGGTGGTTTTCGCCGGATCTAACTCGGTGGGTCTCCATAATCATCTATTCTTCTTCTTTTCTTTATATCTTTCATGCCAGCAAAAACAATGTTGTACAAGTTGTGAAAAACATAAGAAACTTCTCTGTTGCAGATTTTAGTACTTATTAAACGGAAAGTAGCTTCATAGTTGATAATTTTCACTTTTGTATGGCAAGTATACATACTGTCAATAATTCACAGTATTCATTACCCTATAGTTACATATATTTTCTTAGAAGGTGATTGTATGTCATGCTCAAAGCATGCATATATACTTCGCATATCATCACTAACACATTGCCATGCATGCTCCACATGCGCACTCACACACTCACACTTTGCACAGTAATTTTTTGGCTGATTGGTATATTGCTCGTACTGGTCCTGCTTGTGAGCATACTTTTTGAAATGATATTGGAATGGTCATATATTAGACCCCACAAGTATGGGATTCATGTCCGATAATAATCGGACCCTATACATTTCTCACGGTTGCTATATTGCTCCATTACGGCTTTTTATGCTATCATATGTTTATTAAACGAGACCTTAACCTGATACAAGAGTATTGCTTTTAGCTCCAGTAACGCATTTTAGCTTGCATTTTTTAATTAATGTTTTACCTATACATTCACACGTATAACTTATTTGATCCATTACGCTTTTTTAGGCATTCTGAGGTTTATAATTTTACGTACTTAATACCCGCAACACGTAAGTATGTGCTCCATAGTAACGCTTTTAAGCTTTACTTATGTAAGTTTATTTTCGCTACCTTAATCCCTTACTCTACGTATAAGACCCTATATTGGGCATCATTTAGCTTTTTAGCATCATATGATTTTAAACCGTAAACCTAACCCTGCAACTACGCTTAAGGCTCTTTTGCCCCCATTACGCTTTTGCCCCTTTATGTTAAAAAAAGTACCAACCCTTCCCCGGGAAAATATTTGCAAATTTAAAGCCTTTAAAATTTTTTAACAAAGTTCCCTAACCTTCAAAAAGTGCTTTTTGGGAATTCGTTTTAGATCTTTTGTTTATACGTTTCAAAACCCCTTTAACCGTAAGCTTTTGCCCCTTTCGTTTTTTTATATATGTTTTTTAAAAAGGGACCCCAACCCCTTTACACGGAAAAATTATTTGCACCTTTTTGTTTTAGGTCATATTTTTTAAAAAAATACCTAAACCCCCACACGTTAAAACTTTTGCACCATTACCTTTTAGCTTTTTTTTTTTAATTCAGGGTTTTAAAAACATTTATAACTTTTTTGGGGGGAAAAAATTTATTTTGTCCCTACACGTTTTTCCGTACTTTTTTAGGCATTTTTTTTTACTATTTCTCATTCATTTTAAATCCCTAGGTTTTAGCGTAGTAAGTTTAGCATGTGAAAAAAAATGTAAGAAAAAAACCGGGAAGGGGGAAAAAAAGAAAAAAACACGAAGCCCTGTCTTTCCCGGTTTCTCCCCCGCGGATGTAAATTTTGGGAGCAGGGCCAAAACGAACCGCCCGAGAAGTTTTGAGGGGCGAAACCTTTTCAAAACATTTTTTTGGTTTTTTGGGTGGGGGAAGGTTTTTTAGGGCGTTTATGTTTTTGTCATTGTTGGTTTTGATGTGGAGCCCCCCGGGGTTTTTTTCGGCACTGAAGCGGGGTTTCATTACGGGGATGGGGTGTAGGGGTGTGGTGATTTTCTTCGTCTTTTTTATTCGTCGTCGTCGTCGTCGTGTCGGGCGTTGTCCCTCCTTTTTTTTTCTTCTTCTTTTTACTAAAAACTACTACTATATAGTACTTATAATACTAATACTAATTTTCTACTACTAATACTGCCACTACTAATACTATACTATGAGAGAGAAAAGAGGAGAAGGAGAGAAAAGAGGAGGGGCCAGAAGAGAGGAGGAGAAAGAGAGAGGAGGGTTTTAAAAGGGGGGGGGGGGGGAAAAAAGGGAAAAGGACGAAAAAAGGGGACAGAGGGACAGGCGACCCCAAGGGGGGCCAGAGAGACGGGGGCAAAAACAAAAAAAACAGACTTAAAAAAAGGGGAAAAGGGAAACCCAACACAGACGAAGAACGTCAGTCCCGACTGTTTTTTACATGTAAAAAAAATTTTCCTTTAAAAAATTTTTGAACATTTTTGTTGTGTTCCTTTTGAGAAAAGGGGTTAAATCCCTGAAAACCCAAACGGGTTGGACAGCAAAAGCCGGCCTTGTTGATCGGAAAGGGGAGGGGAAAAGGGAACCAATTTTTCGCCTTTCCTGAAACCCCGCCCCGGGAAAAAACCCCCCACGAATTTTTTCCCCCGGGGGGGCGGTGGGGGGAAAAAAGGGGGGGTAATCGGGAAAAGTTTTGGGGGCCCCCCTTCCCCACCCCAACCCCCCCCCTTCCCCTTTTTTTTATGATGCCTTTTACCCCCGGGTTTTCTTTCCCCGGTTTTCCCCTTTGCGTTTTCCCCCTTTCTTGGCTCCGTTTGCCCTAGTTTTTTCCCCTTCTGATTTCCCCTAAAAAACGTTGAAATTAAAGCTTTTTCCCGGGGGGTTTTCCCTTTTTGGTTAAAATTTTTTGGGGGGGATTTTTTCCTCAATTTTTTCTTTTCGTTCACGCTTTTGGGGAAAAAAACAGTTTTTTTTTTTGGGAACAATGAAATTTTGCTTTTTTTGTTGTTTTTGAGAATGAGGGTTTTTAAATAAAAACAAAAAGGGGGAAATTGTTATTGTCGACCTGCTCAATTGATGGAAAGGCTATTTGCTTCAGTTCCCAAAACTTGGGAAATCATTTTTGTTCCCCCTGACGTTCACTTTTGTGGTATTGTTTTTTCCCCTTCATTGGTCAAAATGATTTTGGGTTCCCCAATGTTTTTTTGGGAAATGGCTTTTAAAATAGTGGCCCCCAAAATTTTTGGGAAAAAAAAACACAAAGGGAAAAGGAAATTGCCTGGTGCGTTTTTGAAAGGTACTTTTAAAAAACAAAATTTTTTGGGAAAGAGGATCCCAAAAAAAGGGGAAAAAAAGGGATTTGGTCCTTTTTGTACAAGAAAAATTTAAATTTAAAAATTTGCCTGACCCCGAACTTCACTTTTTGAAAATTTTGTAAAAAAAATGAAAGTGTCGCAGATTTTATCCATCATCCCCCGGGGGGAAAAAAAAAAAAACAGAAAAAAACTTTTAAAAAAAAAAATAAACTTATGTTTTTCGCCATACAGCGATTGCAGGAAAAAAGGGGGGAAAAATTTTCCAAAAAAAGAGTTTTGGGGGTTTGCTTCCCGAAAAAGTTGCCTTATTTTCTTTTTTATCGAACCCCTGTCGGGTTTTTCCCTTTTTCCCCCGTTAAAGTTTTTTCTCGGATGCTTTTCTATTGAAATAAACGGGTCTTTTTCCTTACTCTTGAAGTATTTCTTTCCCGGGGGGGAAAATTTGATGTTTTGGTTGTTTTTCCCTTGTCCGATTTTATTGATGAAACCCCAAAAAATTGTTGGGTTTTCTTTTCTTTTTTTTCGCTTTCGTTTCCATTTGCTTTGTTTTTTTTGCTCAGGGAAATCCTTGCTTTTCTTTTTTTCGTTTTTTTGGGGTTTTTTTGTGGGTTCGTGTTTATAGCTGAAAAAAGCGTTCTTTCCCATCCTTTCTTTGAAGGATGTTTGCCTCTGAAAAACCCTTTCTTTTGGCTGTTCGTATGTGAAAATCCATCAGCGTATTTTTACCCCTGTTAAAAAAATTTCTGTTTTGGGTGTTTGCAAGGGCCCACCCACACAAAAACACCCCACACCCCCCGGGGCCCCGCGCGCGCGGCGCGGCCGCGCGCTATATTTTTTTTAAAGTTTTTTAAAAATTAAACCTGATGTTTGGGGGGAAAAAATTTTGGAAATTTTTTTTAAAATTTCAAAAAATTCCCCAACTTTTTGGGCTTTTGAAAAAACCGTTTTAAATTTCCCCCCAAAACGTTGAAAGGCAACATTCCCCTTCAAGCTAGTTTTAAATTTGAAATTTCCTAAAATTCATTAAAAGATCCTAATTTGGGAAAATTTTTAATTCCCGGGGGGTAAAAACTTTTTCATTATTTGGTCAGAGCCATTTTTCATTGCAAAAATTTTTTTGTCAGTCGGGTTTAAAAGGAAATTGGGGTTTTTTCTTTTGGAATTTGTGTAACAATATGGGACAAAGCGCGTTTAAAGGGGAAAAATGGGACAAAACAGCATAAAAAAATTTTCCCGAATTTTTTTCTGCCAAGTGGCTGTAAGTGGAGCTGGAAAAAAAAAAAAAACCGCAAAAAAGTTTGGAACACGAAAATGTTAGATTTTTTTTTTCCCCAAAAATGTGGGGCCCCCAGGCTCTGTCTGGGGGGGGCTGAAGAGTTTTTTAATTACAGGGGGGTGTTCTTCCCCCTTTTCCTCTTCTCTTCTTTTTTTTCTTTTCCCCCCAGGAGGGGAGGGAGAGAGGGAGGGAGGGGAGGGGGAAAGAAAAGGGGAAAAGGAGGGAAGGGGAGAGGGGAGAGGAGACGGGAGGGAGGGGAAGGGGGGGGAAAAGGGGAAAAAAAAGAAAAGCCCATGGACAGAAGGGGGGAAAGACGGGACAGACAAAAAAGACGTCAGTAAGGGACAAAAAAGGACAGACCAAAAAAACGGGAAAGACAGAAACGGGCCCAAAAAGGGCAGGGGGCCCATATAGATTGCCAAAAACACACAACACAACAACACACAAAACAAAAAGGGGAGAGAGGGGGAAGAAGGGGGAGAGAGGAAGGAGAGAGGGGGAGAGGGGGGGGAGGGGAGGGGGGTTTTTTTTTGGGGGGAAAAAAACAGTCAGACAGAGAGACAGACAAACTAAAGGGACGGGGCCCGGGATGGAAAAAAAAGGGGGAAAAAAAGAAAGGGGGGGGGGGGTAAAAAAAAAGGGAAAATTAAGCAGCAAAAAAAACCCTGAGGATGGACAAAAAAAAACAGACTTTCAGACAAAAAGCAAAACCACACGGGAAAAAAGAACCCTTTTTTTACGATCGGTTACAAAAAAAAAAGGGGGTCTTTTTCGGGGCAAATAAATTGTCGTTGTTTTTCCGGTTTTCCCGGGGGGAAAAGTTTAAAATTTCCCCGAAACCTCCACAGTGCGGGGCAGTGGGGCCCCCCCCTTTTTGATCGAAAAGTGGAGAGGAATGGAAAACAAGTGCCTTTCCTGAAAAACCGCCCCAAGGGGGAAAAAAACCACCCCACGAAAAATTGACCGGGGGGCTGTGCAGGGGGACCGGAGGTAATCAGGCACAAG
>JAMYXO010000307.1:0-45000 GCA_033310375.1 Conus canariensis | reverse complement strand
TGACGGCCTCCACCCCACCAACAGTGGTGCCAGCGTCCTGGCTAGGAACATCGGGCGTCACGTGAGAGACCTGCTGTGGAGCCGACCCAGGAAGACCGGACGATCACGGTACCAGCCATCCTGGTACTACCAACCCTACCCGGATCCTCTGCTCTACAGCCTGGGCCCCTGGAACAACAGGTTCAGCGTGCTGGGCGACTGGTGAAAGTGGAACTTTGCAAAACACCAGCACCACTTGTGACTAGAACGCAACTCTCGTTAATATTTGAACTGCAGTATAAAAATCATCATTCATTTTCCATTGGCACAGTCATTCATTGATATATTATTGTTATTTACTATATCTCAATGTTGTTTGCACTAGCTTACAAATAAGTTCTGTTGATACGTGAAATTTTCTAATGTTAAAATACGGTTCCTTTAAGGTATTTCAGTGGAACTGTCGATCTATTATAACCTCCCTTGACCAATTAGCACAAAAGCTTGCAGAAGAAAACTACAATGTATTGGCCTTACAATCCCTAAACACACATAGAAACAAATTACCTAAACTTGCTGGCTATCATTTTCCCCCAATTGTTCAACAGGGGAACACAGATGAAAAAATCAACGTAGCCATTTACATCAAGGAAGGAGAAAACTACACCCTCTGCGCAAGTGCCGTTCCACCAGACACACCTGATTCCTATTCCTGCGCAGTCAGGGTTCAGGTAAATTCTAACATCGTATTAACTGTTGTGTCAGTCTATCTACCACGGGGACCTAACGAGTTTAATTCTGAATGGTTACGATCATTACATACAAGACCAGATAAAAACAATAGATATCTTATAACTGGAGATTTTAATGCTCATTCCCCGTTTTGGGAAAAGAATTGTCAGTCGATTACTAGTAACCGTTTTATAGAAAATCTAGTCGACTCGTCCTTATATCTTTTGAATGATGGGAGAATAACACGAATTCCTGACAACCCTAAGCACAAGCCAAGTGCAATAGATCTAACTTTAGTATCTCCAGATCTAGCGCCACTTTGTGATTGGCAAACCCTCGATGACACACTCAATAGTGATCATATTGCTATCATTACTACCTTTGAAACTTCAAGGCCTGAACTAACAGATTTAACAATGGAAAAAGTCCCAAAATATAATTATAAATTGGCTAACTGGGGTAAATTCACAGAATTACTAAAAGCATTCTATGTCGACACAGAAGAACTTGATACTCAATCTATTGATGACCTATACGATCAGTTTCAGAATGCTATGCTATCTGCTGCGAATCAGTCAATACCTATGATAAAACCTGTCAAATCAAGTTCAAAAAAGCACGCAGGTAATGCCTGGTGGAATGAGACATGTGAAAAAGGGAAAAAGGAGAAAAACATTAAACTGAGAGAATATTTACGAAGCAAAGGAGAAGAGCGCGCTCAAAAGCTTCTTGAGAAAAAAAGAGCAAAAAATCATTTTAATCACATCACAGCTCAAGCAAAACAGCAATATTGGTCTAACTTTTGTAAGAATGAAATATCAAATCATAAAGATGCCCAAAAGTGTGGGAAAAGTTAAGAACAATGAAAGATGGAGTAAACTTGCCAAAATGTCCTGTAAAGCTCCCAAACTCTGATTTCCCTTCTAATCTAGAAAAGGCCGAAGCTTTTGTTGACATATTCGCCAAAAATGGCAGTAAAGATAGTTTATCAACAGAAAATAGACTGCACAGAGAGCAAGAAGAAGGAAAGCTCATCTACAACGATCCAGACCCTATAATAAACCACTATCTGAATGCTCCCATAACAATTCAAGAAGTAGAAGAATGTCTTGCTAATCTGGGCACCAAAAAAACATCAGTGGGTTTAGACGGTATCTCTAATGAAATGTTACGTCATGTCCCACCTAATGTAAAACGCTTTATCTCAGTATTCATTCAAAAATGCTGGGAAGACGGCAATTTGCCCTCATTATGGAAGCGTTCTATCATAGTTCCTATACATAAACAAGGAAAACCTCGAAGTAACATAAACAGCTACCGCCCAATTGCCCTGACGTCGCACGCATGTAAACTAATGGAAAGAATTGTCCTAAACAGATTACTTTATTTTTGTAACAAACATCAAATTATCCCATAAATCAAGCTGGTTTTCAGAAAGGCAGATCAGCAACAGAACATCTAGTAAAACTCACAACACATGTTAAACAACAGTTCGCAAGACATCCTGGCAACGTTCTTTGACATAAGGAAAGCATACGAACAAGTATGGCATGAACGACTTTTGTATAAACTTAAAACTATTGGAATAAATGGAACCATGTAGAACTATGTCAAAGTTTTCCTTCAAAGTAGAATTATTCAAACAAGAATAGAGCATACATATTCCAACACTAGAACACTGGAAATGGGTCTTCCACAAGGATCAGTATTATCTCCAATTTTATTTAATATCCTAATTGCAGATATAACAAAAGGCTTATCCAAAGACATAGTTTTAGTACAATTTGCTGACGACATATGTCTGTGGATGAAAGTCACTATGAAAAGAAAAACCCCATTAAGATCCTTAAATTACATAAAGATCAAATATCAACATGAATTAAACAAAATCAGTAGTTTCTTACATGAAAATGGATTGACACTCTCGGCAGAAAAAACAAATCTAATGCTTTTTAACTCTGGATATGACCCAGAGAAACTTCCACAATTCACCCTGAATGGGTCAGTCTTACAATACGTCAAATCTGTTAAATTCCTAGGAGTATATTTAACATCAAAACTCTCATGGAACCAACACATTGAATATATTTTGAATAAAGCAAGAAAAAGTTTAAACTTTCTAAAGATCATAAGCAAACAAAAATGGGGACAAGATAAAGAGAGTTTAACACTCCTATCTTCGGCTCTTGTGCGCTCTAGATTGATTTATGCTCAAGAAGTTTTCTTTAGTGCTCCACAGCATCTACATTAATAAGTTACAAAGTGTAGACTGCAAAGCATATAAACTTGCTCTTGGAGTTCCCACACATGCATGTAACATTGGGACTTATAATGAAATTGGAATCTTACCTTTGAACGAATTTCGAAAAGTGTCCGCCTCTAAATTTGTTTTAAAGAACCTTTCACAGAAAAGTTTCTGTACAAATGAAGTATCTCTCAATTCAGAGACAGATTTTACTAAAAGAGCAAAAGACATAAAATCAACTAAATCTATTCAGTCATACACATCTACTCTTCTTAAAAAAACCAACATTAACCAAAGTGAAATAGCTGTCAACTCGTCCTTTCCACCCATTCCCAAATGGAAACAAACCAAAGCAAATTATGACACAAACTATACTGAACTGAACAAAAACGATCCACCATATCTCTTAAAATATTATGTAAATTCTCATTTGGAAAATCAATATAAGGACCATCTTCAAATTTTTACAGATGGCTCAGTGTTAGATGACCATAGAACAGGAGCAGCTTTTATAATACCAAAATTAAAAGTAGAGAAATTATATCATCTTGGCATACACTTGTCAATTTTTACTGCAGAATTAGTTGCCATTCTGATGGCCATGAAGCATGTTTTAAATTCTTCCATAGAAAATTGTTCACTTTTACTGTGCAGTGACTCAAAGTCAGCTCTTTCTGCCTTACAGTCTTTAAATTCAAAAATTCGTTGTAAGACTATTACAGAAATTAATTACGTGACACATCTCCTATCGATGAAAAGAATAAATGTGACGTTCTGTTGGGTGCCCTCACATTGTGGTATCTCAACAAATGAGAAAGTTGATCAAGCTGCTCGGAGAGCAGCTCGAAATATTGAAGGCACAACTGCACTGAACATTCCGCTAGACCTATCAGAATGTTATACCTTGATTAATAAAGCATCTCTTAACAGTTTCAAAAGGTTATTGAAAGACACAGATAGTCAATATTATCAAAATTGTATACGATCAAATCCTGACATTCACCCCCAAGACGCAATTAGACAAATTCGAAAGTCCGATATCTAGAGAGGTAGTATCCTTAATTCATAGGATGCGTTTGAATTCACTTCGAACCAAATACAGCAAAAATGTTAAATGCGTATGTGGGGAAATTCTTAGTGTGAGTCACCTATTACTAGATTGTCCAAGAGCAAAGAATACAGTGCACAAGGCTGGTAGTAATATTTCACATGATAGATTGACACCACTGACATTACCTAAAATGTTAAATAATTATGCTTTTCTTTGTTCGTTATGCCCACATTTATTACGTAGTCCAGTAGGAATTTATCTTTAACTTTCAATAACCCCTCATATACAAAAAGAAACTACACACACACACAACACACACACACACACACACACACACACACCACACACAACACACACACAACTCCCCTCTCTCTCTCTCTCTCTCTCTCCCACACACACAAAACCACACACCTCTCTCTCTCTCTCTCTCTCTCTCTCTCTCTCTCTCTTTAATCACGTTAAGTGGGAAGACGTTAAATTGAAGAACAACACACACACACACACACACACACACACACACACACACACACACACACACACACACACACACACACACACACACACACACACACACACACACACATACACCACCACCACCACCACCACCAAAATAATAAACTTCAAAATGGTCGACGTGTGTGGATATATCCCTGAAGACGGATTGCGGCTACATTATTGGTGTGTGTGAAAACGTCCACATTACAAAAAAATGCCAATGGTTAACCTCTGACTGTTTTGCTGAGAAACGAAGCAGAACATTTACCATTTTTTAAAAATGTTTTACAATTCATGTTGGTTCTAAAATATCCAGACATAATTTTGCGGTTGTGAATGTTTGTTTTTGTTTGGTTGGTTGGTTGATTGATTAACTTGGTTGGTAGTTTGAGTGTTGTTGTTTTTTTTAACCAGTATCTTTAATAATATTGGCAGATGTTCGTCTGAACCTTTCTGTTTGCCGTTAGCGTTACCGTTGACTGTTAGCAAACAGCTGAACGTCACCCGTGTTGTTCGCGAGACATCTCGTTGACGAGATTTCAGTTCACACGACAAGCAACTGTCAATGGCTGCCGTTTGGTGCTGCTGTCCTGGCAATTTCTGTTCTGTGAAAAGTGCAGCACAGTGTGTTGGTATTATTTGGTGTGGTTATTGCAGTGTGACCAAACGATGCTCGTGCCTTTGTAAGCCAGAGGAGGAACTTGTCATTCGTGGTAAGCTATAGGAAGGACTGCAATAACTGCCGCAAACTTAATTTTGGGGACAGAAGTGGAGGGGGGGGGGGGGGGGGGGGGCTGGTTTCAGAGTTAATTTCTGAATTTTAACTTGAGATAAGCCGAACGCAGATATATGCTGGGTCTTTGCTTGGTCGAAAAAGTCAAATTGTGGCACACTATTCCTCTCACGTCTCTGTCTACGTTGGGAACCGTCCGCTTGGGACCAGGGGGAAGGATGGAAATCGTTCCATGGTTATGTTGCGTTGCTTGTTTTCTCCTCCGACAATAGCACATTGTTAACTGTGTGCGTGATGTGCCTCTGATGGTTGATTCCAGCTCTAGCAGAACATGACCCTGATTTCAGTGTCTACAATAGCACGTTGTTAACTGTGTGCGTGATGTGCCTCTGATGGGTTGATTCCAGCCTCTAGCAGAACATGACCCTGATTTCAGTGTCTACATAGCACGTTGTTAACTGTGTGCGTGATGTGCCTCTGATGGGTTGATTCCAGTCCTTCATGATGTTCAGGTCATAGCCGTTGACTGCTGTGCTCATGGTGATTCTCTCGCTGCCCTGTTTCTCTGGCCTGATCTGTGATGTGGGATCATCACTGTTTGCTGTTTAATTATTCTTAGTGGTCTCGGTATCTTGCCTGCCTGCTGTTTCTCTCTCTCTCGTTCTCTCTCTCTCTCTCTCTCTCTCGTATTATGAAGTGCAAGGGAGCAGGGGCTGCGGGCGTGCGGCACGCTCCACCACGCACGCACGCACGCACGCACCACGCACCACCACACACCACACACCACACACATCACACACACACAACACACACACCACACACCACCACACCACACACACACACACACAAATACACACACACACACACCCACCACCACCACACACACACACACACACACCACACACACACACAACAAGCACACAGAGCGAGCAGAGAGAGGAGAGAGAGGGACATGCTGTGAATTGGGGAAAAGAAAGAAAACTTAAATCTTCCTTCGTGCTTTCGATTGACATCTCCCTCCTCTCCCTCCCTCCCTCCCTCTCTCTCTCTCTTGGGGGGGGGGGGGGGGGGGGGACTGTGCTCAGAGGTGACTCTGTATTTGCTCCTAATTAATTCATGAATTACTCCGAATTAGACGGTTTTTTTTGTTTTTGAGACTTTGCAACCAGTTATGTGAAGAATCATGCCTTCTTCCAACGTAGATTTTCGTTGGAGATGTGGCTGTTTCCACCCTGTATTCATTGCCTTCATGTTGAGATGTGGCTGTTTCCACCCTGTATTCATTGCCTTCATGTGGAGATGTGGCTGTTTCCACCCTGTATTCATTGCCTTCATGTGGAGATGTGGCTGTTTCCACCCTGTAGTCATTGCCTTCATGTTGAGATGTGGCTGTTTCCACCCTGTATTCATTGCCTTCATGTGGAGATGTGGCTGTTTCCACCCTGTATTCATTGCTTCTGTGAGATGTGGCTGTTTCCACCTGTATTCATTGCCTTCATGTGGAGATGTGGCTGTTTCCACCTGTATTCATTGCCTTCATGTGAAGGGCATGATCATTCCCATGGGAATAGACTCAGTATCATTGCTGCTGTGAGTGTGTCACGTTTTTGTTCTGGGATGTTTTCCCCTGTATTCATTGCCTTCTGTGGAGATGTGGCTGTTTCCACCCTGTATTCATTGCCTTCTGTGGAGATGTGGCTGTTTCCACCTGTATTCATTGCCTTCATGTGGAGATGTGGCTGTTTCCACCCTGTATTCATTGCCTTCTGTGGAGATGTGGCTGTTTCCACCCTGTATTCATTGCCTTGCTGTGGAGATGTGGCTGTTTCCACCCTGTATTCATTGCCTTGCTGTGGAGATGTGGCTGTTTCCACCCTGTATTCATTGCCTTCATGTTGAAAGAGAGCCAGGAAGCATTTCACCATGCGGACATAGAAACTCAGTATCATAGTGGGTGGTGTGACGGTAGATTGCCTCATCGTGCTTTTGCTTCTGGGGAAGTTTTCTGCTTCAGTGTGGAGATGTGGAACAAAACGCAGCACCACCTAAGAACACTCAGCGACAGAGCACCTTGACAAGTGTTGAAAGCACAGCACCTTGACAAGCGTTGAAGCACAGCACCTTGACAAGTGTTGGAAGCACAGCACCTTGACAAGTGTTGGAAGCACAGCACCTTGACAAGTGTTGGAAAGAAGCACCTTGACAAGTGTTGAAAGCACAGCACCTTGACAAGTGTTGGAAGCACAGCACCTTGACAAGTGTTGAAGCACAGCCCTGACAAGTGTGAGCACAGCACCTTGACAAGTGTTGGAAGAAGCCTTGACAAGGTGAGCACAGCACCTTGACAAGTGTTGGAAGCACAGCACCTTGACAAGTGTTGGAAGCACAGCACCTTGACAAGTGTTGGAAGCACAGCACCTTGACAAGTGTTGGAAGCAGCAGCACCTTGACAAGTGTTGGAAGCACAGCACCTTGACAAATGTTGGAAGCACAGCACCTTGACAAGTGTTGGAAGCAGAGCTAGTGTGGACACTGAGACCTCCTCTGCCAGCATGCCCAGAACTTGGTCGACTGCTGAAGAACCCTCCAGCACAGAATTGATGTCCATGAACTTCACGTTCCATCAGATAAAGGGCAAGATCAAGGACATCTGAGACAATGTCTATCCTGCAGGAAGAGATGCGTTCCTTAAAGAAAGTGGTTGCAGACCTATCGGCGCCAGAGTGACGGCCTTTGTGGCACCAATGAAGATTTGAGGAAGAAACCAAGTTAAAAGAAGAGTTACTGTTCTCTCGAACAAAAGAGACCAACAATTTACAAGATAAAACATGAGGCACGTGTCCACCTCTTTGGTCTTCTCCAGCCAAGACAAACAACACTGAAGACGAAGAAAACGGAGAAGGAACAATCACTGGTCTCCTCAACTTGGGCGCACAATGGATGTGGAATGAAAACGAGGCTGTTGGGAAGGAGACAATGCGAGTTAAGATAACAATGACAATAACAGTCATCATGGTCATAATAACAGTAGTAGTAGTGGTGGTGCTGGTGCTGGTGGTAGCAGTAGTAGTAGTAGTAATGATAATCATAGTGAAAACAGTGAAAATGATGATAAAGAATATCAAAACTAATAATAATGTACAGAGGATTAGTACCACTTTCAGTAATATGAACTAGTGTCACAGTGGTTGTGGTGTTAATAGTCGCTATACGGACAGAAGGAGAGAAAGCAGATGGGTTGAGAACATTTGAACAGCATGGTTGTCGTGGAAACAATGATAGTAGTGATGATGATGACGATAATAATGATGACGATGATGACGACAATAATAATAGTAAGGATAACTATAACGATGATAATGATAATAATAATATCAATTATATTTCTAATAAAATAGTAGTAACAGTAATGACAGCAGTGGTCAAAAAGATGATTTAATGCTAATAATGATAATGATAGTAATGATAATAATAATGATAATGATAGTAATAATAATAATGATAATGATAGTAATAATAATATAATGATAGTAATAAATAATAATAATATAATGTAATAGTAATAATAATAATAATGAGGGAATGGAGGAAGAGGAGGAGGGGGGAGGGGAGGATAAGGGGGACAAAGAGGAGAAGGAGGGGGAGGGGGAGGATAAGGGGGACAAAGAGAGAGGAGGGGGAGGGGGAGGGGGAGGATAAGGGGGACAAAGAGGAGAAGGAGGAGGAGGGGGAGGATAAGGGGGAAAAAGAGGAGGAAGGAGGAGGGGGAGGGGAGGATAAGGGGGACAAAGAGGAGAAGGAGAAGGAGGGAGGAAGGGGGAGGATAAGGGGGACAAGAGAGAAGAAGGAGAGGGGAGGGGGAGGATAAGGGGGACAAAGAGGAGAAAGGAGGAGGGAGGGGAGGATAAGGGGACAAAGAGGAGAAGGAGGAAGGAGAGGGAGGGGAGGGGAGGATAAGGGGGACAAAGAGGAAAGAAGGAGGGGGAGTGGGAGGATAAGGGGGACAAAGAGGAGAAGAGAGGGGAGGAGGGGGATAAGGGGGACAAAGAGGGAGGAGGGGGGGGGAGGATAAGGGGACAAAGAGGAGAGAGGAGGAGGGGGAGGGGGAGGATAAGGGGGACAAAAGAGGGGGAGGGGAGGGGGAGGATAAGGGGGACAAAGAGGAGAAGAAGAGGGGGGGGAGGGGGGAGGATAAGGGGGACAAAGAGGAGAAGGAGGAGGAGGGGGAGGATAAGGGGACAAAGAGGAGGAGGGGGAGGGGGAGGATAAGGGGACAAAGAGGAGGAAGGGGGGAGGGGGGGAGGATAAGGGGGACAAAGAGGAG
Organism: Conus canariensis; assembly: GCA_033310375.1. Lineage (NCBI taxonomy): Eukaryota > Metazoa > Mollusca > Gastropoda > Neogastropoda > Conidae > Conus > Conus canariensis. The sequence continues at coordinate 35,441 of JAMYXO010000307.1, read as the reverse complement.
AAGAAGGAGGGAGGGAGGATAAGGGGGACAAAGAGGAGAAGAAGGAGGAGGAGGAGGATAAGGGGACAAAGAGGAGAAGGAGGAGGGGAGGATAAGGGGGACAAAGAGGAGAAGGAGGGAGGGGGAGGATAAGGGGGACAAAGAGGAGAAGAAGGAGAGGGGAGGGGGAGGATAAGGGGGACAAAGAGGAGAAGGAGGGGGAGGGGGAGGATAAGGGGGACAAAGAGAAGAAGGGAGGGGGGAGGATAAGGGGGACAAAGAGGAGAAGAAGGAGGAGGGGGGGGAGGATAAGGGGGACAAAGAGGAGAAGGAGGAGGGGAGGATAAGGGGGACAAAAGGAGAAGGAGGAGGGGAGGGAGGATAAGGGGGACAAAGAGGAGGGGAGGGGGAGGATAAGGGGACAAAGAGGAGAAGGAGGAGGAGGGGAGGATAAGGGGACAAAGAGGAGAAGAGGGGAGGGGAGGGAGGATAAGGGGGACAAAGAGGAGAAGGAGGAGGGGGAGGGGAGGATAAGGGGACAAAGAGGAGAGAGGGGAGGAGGGAGGAAGGGGAGGGAGGATAAGGGGGACAAAGAGGAGAGGAGGAGGGGGAGGGGTGGGAGGATAAGGGGACAAAGAGAGAAGAAGGAGGAGGGGGAGGGGGAGGATAAGGGGGACAAAGAGGAGAAGGAGGAGGGGAGGGGGAGGATAAGGGACAGAGGAGAAGGAGGAGGGGAGGGAGATAAGGGGACAAGAGGAGAAGGGGAGGGGGAGGGGAGTGAAGATAGGGGACAAAGAGGAGAAGGAGGAGAGGGGGAGGGGGAGGATAAGGGGGACAAAGAGAAGGAGGGGAGGGGAGGATAAGGGGACAAAGAGGAGGAGGGGAGGGAGGATAAGGGGACAAAGAGGAGAAGGAGGAGGGGAGGGGAGGATAAGGGGACAAAGAGGAGAAGGAGGAGGGGGGGGAGGATAAGGGGGACAAAGAGAGGAGGGGAGGGGAGGATAAGGGAGACAAAGAGGAGAAGAGAGAGAGGGGAGGATAAGGGGGACAAAGAGGGAAGGAGGAGGAGGGAGGATAGGGGGAGAAAGGGAAAAGAGGAGAGGAGGAGGGGGAGGATAAGGGGGACAAAGAGAGAAGAAGAGGAGGAGGGAGGGGAGGATAAGGGGGCAAAGAGGAGAAGAAGGAGGGGAGGGGGAGGATAAGGGGGACAAAGAGGAGAAGGAGGAGGGGGAGGGGTAGGATAAGGGGACAAAGAGGAGAAGGAGGAGGGGAGGGGGAGGATAAGGGGACAAAGAGGAGAAGAGAGGGGAGGGGGAGGATAAGGGGGACAAAGAGGGGAAGGAGGAGGGGGAGGATAAGGGGGACAAAGAGGAGAAGGAGGAGGGGAGGGGGAGGATAAGGGGGACAAAGAGGAGAGAAGGAGGGGGAGGAGGGGAGGATAAGGGGGACAAAGAGGAGGAGGGGGAGGGAGGATAAGGGGACAAAGAGGAGAAGAGGAGGGGGAGGGGATAAGGGGGACAAAGAGGAGAAGAGGAGGAGGGGGGAGGATAAGGGGACAAAGAGGAGAAGGAGGGGGAGGGATAGGGGGACAAGAGGGAAAAGAGGAGGAGGGGGGGAGATAAGGGGACAAAGGGAGGAGGGAGGAGGGGGAGGATAAGGGGGACAAAGAGGAGAAGAAGGGGGAGGGGGAGGATAGGGGACAAAGAGGAAGAAGGAGGACAGAGAGGGGAGGAAAGGGACAAAGAGGAGAAGAGGAGGGGGGAGGATAAGGGGACAAAGAGGAGAAGAAGGGGGAGGGGAGGGGAGGATAAGGGGGACAAAGAGGAGAAGGAGGAGGAGGGGGAGGATAAGGGGACAAGAGGAGAAAGAGGAGGAGGGGGGGGGATAAGGGGGACAAAGGAGAGAGGGGAGGGGGAGGATAAGGGGGACAAAGAGGAGAAGAAGGAGAGGGGGAGTGGGAGGATAAGGGGACAAAGAGGAGAAGAGGAGGGGAGGGGAGGATAAGGGGGAAAAGAGGAGAAGAAGGAGGAGGGGAGGGGGGATAAGGGGGACAAAGAGGAGAAGAAGGAGAGGGGAGTGGGATGATAAGGGGGACAAAGAGGAGGAGGAGGGTAGGGGAGGATAAGGGGGACAAAAGGAGAAGAAGGAGGAGGGGAGGGGAGGATAAGGGGGACAAAGAGAAGAAGGAGGAGGGGGAGTGGAGGATAAGGGGGACAAAGAGGAGATAGAGGAGGGGAGGAGGGGGAGGATAGGGGGACAAGAGGAGAAGAGGGAGGGGGAGGGGGGAGGATAAGGGGGACAAAGAGGAGAAGAAGGAGGATGCAGATTATGGGAAAGACAGAATCTAAGAAATGTAGTCATGACGCTAGGAGTAATATTGTTTATAATCATAAAACAAACTGAGAGTCATGATGTGGGAGATTGGAAAGATGGTATGGTGGATTGTAAGAAATGTACTAATGTAAGAAATGTACTAATGCATAATGATAATAATGATATTGGTTGATTGGAAAGATGGTATGGTGGATTGTAAGAAATGTACTAATGCTTAATGATAATATTAATGATATTGGTTAAAGTGAGGTGACTATTTTAGGAACATCTTTCATCGTCACATAAATGTGTTGCTCCCTACTCAACACAAGAATATGAAAACACGACTCTGAATAGATGTTGATGTTGGCTGTTCCATCAGATTGTTCACATTTTGAAGTTCAAAAGCTGAATTTTTGTTTACATTGTTAAGCTTCAAAGTTGAAGTATTCAGGTTGTGGGGTATGTACAGTCGTGTGATGAAACTGATGGTGGCAACATGAAAGAGATTCTTTGCAGGAATGTCCGAGTTGTGGGCCGATGTCACACGGGAGTCGGGAAAAGCCCTTTTCGCGCTGAACGAAGCATGTAGCACGTGTGTCGTGCGTTTCTTGTCTTTGTGAAACAAGCACACTCGCTGTTTTTAGAGTAGGCTTCTTTGAAACATGAATCTTGCCCGCAAACTGTGTGGGTTGACAGAAGCCTTCACTGCCAATTCTTTCTTCCTTTTCAGCTTGATTTTGCCGTTTATGTTCGTTCGTTCGTTTGTTTTACGTCAGCCGATGTTTCTTTTCCAAGACGGCTGTTATCGACACTGTTGATTTCCAAAGTCACTGGTCTCGCTAGAATGAGCTGCCAGCTTTGATTGCAGCCTTGATTTTCAGGCCATGCCGATGTCACGTACCAGGCGTGATAACGCTTCCTGGTACCATGAACTGAATACTGATTACATCCCGTCTGTGATGCCCAAATGTTTCCACGTGTAGTGTCAAGCCAAGGGTCAGTGACGGCATTGACAGGCATGTGTGTTCCTGCCTTCCAGGTCAGGACTGGCCCAAGCTGATGGCGGCAATGTAAGGCTGGATCCGCTGTGACCTCACTGAGCTCTTCCCCAGTGGGAACGGGGTCAGCTCCATATAACTTCCTCTGGTTGCAGAAGGTGTGTGTGTGTGTGTGTGTGTGTGTGTGTGTGTGTGTGTGTGTGTGTGTGTGTGTGTGTGTGTGAAACTTGAAACTTTTTTTTATTGTCACTAAACACCATTAAAGGATTTATGGACACAAGATGATGATGATTAAACAACTCATCATCCAAAGAAATAATAATTTGTTCTTTTTACATTTAAAAAAGTTATTATGTAAAGCAGTCACATACATATTTCGCAGTTTCAACCTGAAGGTCATCATTAGACCTCAAAGTACTTATTTTCAATGAGGTAGCGTCGTATATATTAATTTTTGTTTATGATACGTTTTTTAAACGTATTCCTGATTTTATCGTAACGTTTACAAGAGTCTAAAAATGTGCCTCGTCTTCTATTATACTGCAAGTTGTACATTTCCTGTCTTCACGCTTAATATGGGAATTTCTACCTCTTTCTATTGCGAGGAATTTTTGTGTGTGTGTGTGTGTGTGTGTGTGTGTGTGTGTGTGTGTGTGTGTGTGTGTGCGTGCGCGTGCGTGCGTGCGTGTATGTGTGTGTGTGTGTGTGTGTGTGTGCATGTGTGTGTGTGCGCGTGTATATGTGTGTGTGTATGGCGGGGGGGGGGGGGGGGGGGGGGCGTAGGTGTGTACGCGTGCTCTTGGTCTTGTGGTCTTTAATTGTGGTATGGGAAAGATTTGTTTGTGTAACCTGCCCTAGAACAAAAGCTTACTTCCGTACTGGGCGGGGGAGTAACAAGCAGGGGTAATATCGAGCAGGGGTAATGTCGAGCAGGGGTAATGTCGAGCAGGGGTAATATTGAGCAGGGGTAATATTGAGCAGGGGTGATGTCGAGCAGGGGTGATGTCGAGCAGGGGTAATGTCGAGCAGGGGTAATATTGAGCGTTGGAAAGCGTTTCGCTACCACCCGTGGCATGAAGATCCACAGAACAAAGATGGGATGTGTGAAGACTCATCTGAATGAGCAGCAGCGCACTGCATCAGCAGATAAGACGTCGGAAGACCAAGGCCAGGATTTAAACCACAGTGCCAAGGACATCCACGCTGTTGGTTCGGATGAGGAATTTGCACAGGCCCTCGATGCCAGGCGCCTGAAACTCAACCTGCCACGAGCAAACGAAACTGAAGATTGGGAGAAACTGGATGCAAAAATCGTCCAAAGACTCGATGCACTGATAGGGAAAAGCACCCTGGAACACAAACTAGCCACATATGGGGACATTGTGTATGCCACATGTAGAGACGCCTATGGAGCAAAACTACCCAAAGAGAAAACACCTCCAAAGAAATCCAGACGCCAAGAAAAGATGGACAAGATCAGGGTCCAAAAGAAAAACCTCAAGATGCAAATGAAGACCGCACTGCCAGCTGAAAAACAAGGCTTGGAAAAACTGTGGAAAGACCTGAAAGAAAAACACAGTGCCCTCAGCAAAGCGGAATCTGCGAGGAAGAGGAAGAGCAAAAAGAAGAAGACACAAGAGCGCTTCTTCAGAGACCCCTTCCAGTTTGCCAGAACACTGTTTGAGCAGCCAAAATCTGGGACCCTAAGTGTGGACAAAGGAGTTCTTGAGCAGCATCTGAGGAAAACATACTCTGACCCACAGAGCAAAGCACCACTCGACATTCAAGGTCTGGTGTGGCCAACCAACCCTGAGGAACAGTTCAATGGCAAGCCTCCAACGTTGGCGGAAATCAAGAAGGTGGTCGACAAAGCCAGAGCCAAATCATCACCAGGGCCAAACGGAATACCTTACCAGCTTTACAAGAAATGTCCCAAGGTGCTGGAGTGGCTCCACAGGCTGCTGCGATCGGCTTGGAGAAACCAGAAGATCAGCGGCCAGTGGATGACGGCAGATGGTGTGTACATCCCCAAAGAGCAAAACTCAAGTGACATTAGCCAGTTCAGGCCAATATCACTACTGAACGTCGAAGGGAAAATCTTCTTCTCTGTCATGGCAGCAAGGCTGACCAAGTACCTGATGGAAAACAAGTACTTGGATGTGTCAGTCCAGAAAGGTGGCATCCCAGGCGTGGCTGGCTGTGTAGAACACGCCACAATGATCTGGGACGCAATCCAAAAAGCAAAAACAGAAAAGAGAGACCTGGACGTAGTGTGGCTTGATCTGGCAAACGCATATGGATCTGTGCCCCATGAGATGATACAGTTGGCTCTTGAGATGTACCATGTGCCAAAGAACATCCGCGACATGCTCAAGAAGTACTTCAATGGCTTCTCAATGCGGTTCTCTACCAAGGAGTACACAACAGACTGGATCAACTTGGAAGTGGGTATTGCAATGGGCTGTGCAATTTCCCCAATACTGTTCGTGCTGGCAATGGAACTCATCTTGAAAGCAGCAACAAACAACGCGAGACAAACAGACCTTGGCGATGGATACAAGATGCCTCCTCTCAAGGCCTTCATGGATGACACTACAGTGATTTCATCCAGAGAAGACGAGACACGTCATGTGCTGGAGAGGCTGGACGACATAGTTGCCTCATCCAGAATGAAGTTCAAGCCAAAGAAATCACGGAGTCTCTCACTGAGAAAAGGAAAAGTGGCCGGATCTGTGGTCTTCAGTGTTGCCAACCAGGCCATTCCAACAGTCACAGAAGAACCAGTCAAGAGCCTTGGAAGATGGTATGATGATACGCTGAAAGACACACAAAGAGCAAAAGAAACCAAGCAGATGGCGGAGGAAGGCTTGGAGACCATTGACCAGTGTGGGCTCCCTGGCAAATACAATGTCTGGTGTCTGCAGTTCATGCTGATACCAAAGCTGCTATGGCCTCTGATGATATACGACATCTGCACCAGCATAGTGGAGGCAATGGAAGCCAAAATCAACAAGTTCACAAGGAAATGGCTTGGTGTCCCACCCTGTCTGACTGACATAGCGCTGTACTGTCGCCAAGCAAAGCTGAAACTACCCCTGAAATCCATCCTGGAGGAATACAAAGCAGGGAAGATCAGACTTCAAAGCATGCTGGAGGACTCAGGAGACAAGGTGGTAGAAGCAATCAAGCCCCAGCTGAAGACAGGCAGAAAATGGAAAGTTCAAGAGGCGATGGATTCTGCAAAAGAAAGTCTCAAGATCAGAGAAATAACAGGACACACACAGACCAACAGACAAGGACTGAGGGTGACCAAAACTGAATGGTGGTCAAAGGCCAAAGGAAAAGCCAAAAGAGACATGATGATTCAGGAGATGAGAAAAGAAGAAGACCAAAAAAGACTCCAAAAAGCAGTCCAGCAGAGCCAGCAAGGGCAATGGACAACGTGGGAGAATGCACTCCAAAGAAGTCTCACTTGGAATGACATTTGGCACATGGCCCCTCTCAGGATCAGCTTCATTCTCAGATCTGCATATGACCTTCTGCCCTCAAATGCAAACCTGGTGAAGTGGGGGAAAACAGACGATCCTGCATGCCCCCTCTGCCATGAAAAACAAACAGTGGAGCATGTCCTAAGCTCATGTAAAGTAGCCCTGGCTCAAGGAAGGTACACATGGAGGCACAACCAAGTGCTCAAAGAAATTGTACAAGTAGTCTGGGCTAGTACCAACACCACAAAAGGGAAAATCAGGACTCCAAAAGCACCCGCAACATTCTTCACGGCAGGAGGCAGCAAATCATGGCCAAGAACAACAGTGCCACTCGAAACATGCAGGCAGAGTCTGCTGGACGGGGCAGATGACTGGGAGTGCACTGCAGACCTCCCAGAATGGAAGAGTCACCCAGAGATCATCAGCAAGAGTGGCATGAGACCAGACATAGTAGTCCACTCTAAGTCAACCAAGCAGCTGATCATGATCGAGCTCACGGTGCCATATGAGAACAGATTGGAGGCAGCTCAAATCTACAAGACTGAAAAGTATGCTGATCTGGCAAACAGCCTGAGGAGAGAAGGCTATCAGGTCAAAGTCCTCACTGCAGAAATTGGAGCTAGGGGGTTTGTAGGAACGTCTACATACAGCCTCATGAAACAGCTCTCAGTTGCAGGGAAGGAAAAAACCAGAGCCCTGAAAGCAATGGCAGAAGCGGCAGAGAGGTGTTCAAGCTGGATCTGGTCAAGGAGGAACAAAAGTGAACTTCATAAGGCTTAATTTCCCTACAAATATCAGGTGTCCCTGTGGCTCAGTGGTTAAAGCGCGAGTCATTAAGTGGAAAATGAGCATGTCCAGAGGGTCATGGGTTCGAATCCCAGCCATGGCTCGTCCCAAGATGGGAAAAAAAGGGGCAGCAGAGGGACATCCGGAGTCATGAACCGGGTGTGGCCCAACCCCCTAGAGTGTCAGGAGATAAGGGCCGAAACACTTGCTTGAAGGGGGCTTCTCTTCTGAGGACTCTCTGCTGCCACGCTCTCCACGAGTTTCTTTCTACCAGGGGTAATATCGAGCAGGGGTGATGTCGAGCAGGGGTGATGTCGAGCAGGGGTAATGTCGAGCAGGGGTAATGCCGAGCAGGGGTAATATCGAGCAGGGGTAATATCGAGCAGGGGTGATATAGAAACATTGAGCAGGTAGAATATCGGACAGGGTGGAGTATGGAGCAGCGACAAGCAAGTGTCTGGGGGGAGGGGAGGGGGGTATTGAGCAGGAGGAATATTGAATCACTCCCGTCTGGTACAGACTGTGTAAAAAGAGGGGGCCACCGTGTTGCACTTGGTCACACAGCAGCATCTGCAGACACCCCCCCCCCCCCCCCACCCCAAGACGCCCTCCCCATACACACACACACACACTCGCACGCGCGCGCGCGCACACGCACGCACGCACGCACACACACACACACACACACACACACACACCGAAGGCCCAATGCGGGAATGCGTGGACATTAAAAAAAAAAAGAAAAAAAAGAAAAATAAAAAAAACAAATAAACGAAGAAAGAGAGAGAACAAAACTCCTGCTTGCAGATCAGACATAAGTAATAACTCACGTTCAGTGACATCAGCAGCCAGCAGGCATTACGCTGTTGCCCAGTGCTAGAACATGGAGAAGGGGCTGGCAGTTCTAGAGGACATGTTCGGCATTGTAGGCTACTGCCAGCTTTAGGTTTGACTGTCGACACACATCAATGTATACGGCATTGTGGGCTATTGCCAGCTTTGGTTTCACTGTCGACACACGTCAGTGTATACGGCATTGTTGGCTATTGCCAGCTTTTGGTTTCACTGTCGACACACGTCGGTGTATACGGCATTGTTGGCTATTGCCAGCTTTTGGTTTCACCGTTGATACATGTCGATGTGTACGCAGAGTTGACTCTGAAGCTGCATCAATCAGATTTTGTTTTCATCATGCATGCCTGTGAATGTGAGACTCATGTTTTAAGCTTACAGTGTGTTCTGTTTAAGCTTTAAATAAATTATCCTTCTGTAGACTGATTGGTATAGACAGCTGCAGTGATGTGTCACATACAGTGTTAATGATCATGTAAATTTTAAAAGTAATTACTTTGACTCTACTGAACAACATGCAGAAACGAATCACAGACAAAACAAAGACGCGTTTCAACCTCTTAGGTCTTCTTCAGGCAACATAAACAACACTCAGGACAACGAAAATGAAGAACGAGCAATCACTTACCTTTGTCAGATTCAGCACAAGATGGGCATTGAATGTTCATACTAGTTTATTTAACTATTGAAAAAAGAAATTGTGGGATTCATCAGTTGCCGAGCTGTAAGGTTGGGGAATTGAGGTCAGTTTTTGAGAGAGCATTCATTTGTTGGACTTTTCTTCCTGGCCAGGCCTTGCCCAGAACAGAGAGTGCTAGGGACTCCATGGGAAGAGATGGAGCCACACAGTGGAATTTTCTTCCTGGCCAGGCCTTGCCCGGAACAGAGAGTGCTAGGGACTCCCATGGGAAGAGTGGAGCCACACAGTGGATTTTTCTTCCTGGCCAGGCCTTGCCCGGAACAGAGAGTGCTAGGGACTCCCATGGGAAGAATGGAGCCACATAGTGGAGTTTCGTCCACTTAATGGACACATCTCTGAGAATGTTGCTTAGCTTTCCTGCCCAACACTGCAGGTGTATGTATCTCTCAAGCCTTGTTGACACCAGATTCTGTGGCGCTTCATGCCCTGCTTTTATTATGGGATTCCCGCAGAATTCAGTATGATTGTCTTTTTTTTTTCTTTCTTTCTTTTTTTTTTTTTTCTTTTTTCTTGTTTTCAGATATTTTCAAAAAACGTCAACCTCAGGGGTGGGAATTTATCCGTTCTTTTTTTTTTCAACTGTCCTGCGAAAAGAAAATTTTCCGGTGAAAAAAATTCTGGCCGGAAAAAAAAAGGAAAATTCTGAAGCGAGTGGCATTTTGGTTCTTTTCCAGCCAAAAGACGTTTTACAGAGCTGCCACAATGTGTTTCACTCGCTCCAGACAAAACTTTTATGCTGATCTTTCTGAAAATTCGTAGGTATGCTCATTATGGGTCACGTATGATACCCGATATTTTATAACACAGTTTGATGGATGATTTTTTAAAATTTTTTTTATCGTAACGCATGTTTGATTATGACCTTTTATTTTTCCGCGAGTGTTCAAGATAAACTGGGTGTTACGTTTACATGCTTTGCATCCTGTTCCTCCTGGCTAGGCCTTGCCCAGAAAGGAGAGTGCCATAGACAGTAATGGGAAGAATGGAACCATCTAGCTGAGTTTCATCCAGTTACTGGACACATCTCTGAGAGCGTTGCATAGCTTTCCTGCCCAACACCGCAGGTATCTGTGTCTCTCAAGCCTTGGTGACGCCAGATTCTGTGGCCCTTCATGCCCAACTCTTACAGGATTCACATCAAAATTTAAAATTAAAAAAACAAGATGGAATGTCGTGTTGTTGTTTGTTTTTTTAACTTGGTTTACGTTTTGTTTGTTGGTTTGTTTTCTCATACTGCAAGTCATGCATTTTCAGGGATGTTTTAAGTTTTTCCTGCATGCAGTCGATGAAAACCAACAATTGTATTGAGATTATGTCTCAGTCACAGTAGGGCTAAAAGGCATTATTGAATGATGTCACAAAGATGCTGTTTGGGGGTCAGCTTAATGCTTATGTAAATTAATCAACATAATGTATATTTTTGTTCCAGACTCGGTACCTTCTACGATAAGCAACATCCTGCAGGCAAACACTTCAGGACAGAAAATGGTCTCCTTGGGAATTGGACTTCTGATGTCTAAGATAAATCTCAGCGAAGTGAGTCTGGTATAACTTTCCCAACTCCATACTAACCAATAATAGACCAACTGGCTTTTAAATGAAACTATGCCCAAGCTACACAAAAATGTTTTGAGAAAATTGTCTTGTTTCCAGATGTTTTCAAAAGGCGTTTCCATTCAATTGTCCCAAAGGCATTCTCAGATGTATTTCACAAACCTGGTATCTTTTCCATTATGTTGTCATAAGGAAAAACTTGCCCACATCCCGCTTCCTTCTCCATCCACCCCCCCCCCCCCTCCCCTCAGTATATTTATAGTTTTTCACTCATATCTTTGAGGCATATCCCCCCCCCCCCCCCCAGTTCCATTCACTCTTTCACCTCTACTTTGCAGGCATACCCCCCCTCCCCTCAGCTATTATATTTCACTCACTATCTTTGAGCAACCCCCCCCTCGTCCACCCCCTCCCTGGACTTCTTCACTCAGTGAAACCTGGCACTGATGGGTCCATTACACTTGCTATGTGAACATTCATTCACTATTCATGTGGAAACCTGGCACTTGATGGGTCCATTACACTTGCTATGTGAACATTCATTCACTATTCATGTGGAAACCTGGCAATGATGGGTCCATTACACTTGCTATGTGGACATTCATTCACTATTCATGTGGAAACCTGGCCATGATGGGTCCATTACACTTGCTATGTGAACATTCATTCACTATTCATGTGGAAACCTGGCAATGATGGGTCCATTACACTTGCTATGTGGACATTCATTCACTGTTCATATGGAAACCTGGCACATGATGGGTCCATTACACTTGCTATGTGAACATTCATTCACTATTCATGTGGAAACCTGGCACATGATGGGTCCATTACACTTGCTATGTGGACATTCATTCACTATTCATGTGGAAACTTGGCACATGATGGGTCCATTACACTTGCTATGTGAACATTCATTCACTATTCATGTGGAAACCTGGCATTGATGGGTCCGTTACACTTGCTATGTGAACATTCATTCACTATTCATGTGGAAACCTGGCACATGATGGGTCCATTACACTTGCTATGTGAACATTCATTCACTATTCATGTGGAAACTTGGCACATGATGGGTCCATTACACTTGCTATGTGAACATTCATTCACTATTCATGTGGAAACCTGGCACATGATGGGTCCATTACACTTGCTATGTGAACATTCATTCACTATTCATATGGAAACCTGGCATTGATGGGTCCATTACACTTGCTATGTGGACATTCATTCACTATTCATGTGGAAACCTGGCACATGATGGGTCCATTACACTTGCTATGTGAACATTCATTCACTATTCATGTGGAAACCTGGCACATGATGGGTCCATTACACTTGCTATGTGAACATTCATTCACTATTCATGTGGAAACTTGGCACATGATGGGTCCATTACACTTGCTATGTGGACATTCATTCACTATTCATGTGGAAACCTAGCACATGATGGGTCCATTACACTTGCTATGTGGACATTCATTCACTATTCATGTGGAAACCTGGCACATGATGGGTCCATTACACTTGCTATGTGAACATTCATTCACTATTCATGTGGAAACCTGGCATGATGGGTCCATTACTCTTGCTATGTGAACATTCATTCACTATTCATGTGGAAACCTGGCATTGATGGGTCCATTACACTTGCTATGTGAACATTCATTCACTATTCATGTGGAGTATGCAGACCTGCCATTCACCCCGATTTCGTCGGGTAAACACCGCTTTTTGGGGCTTCAACCTGCTCTCCGATCGCGATAGCCGAAACTCTGATATTTTGAATGCTGTCAAGCAATGATTTTTTGTTCTCTTCTGCACAAGACTGTGCGAATATGTACATTATTACTATCTGGGCGCGCCATAACAGGTAAAGGTTACTGTCTCCATGGAAATTAATCGCTAATTTTCACAAAAGCCCAAGCGTGATCACTTCTGTTGAAGATGGCGGAACGACTAGACGAAAGCGACCTTGTTGTGACTGAAAAGGCGAACAAAAAAACACAATCAGAAATGGAAAGAGGACTGCAAGAGTGTTTATCCATGTTTTGCCAAGTCCGTGAAAGGAGCAAGCTATGCTTTCTGCATGTTGTGCAGAGCAAATACTGCTTTAACTTGTTTAAGCTCTGAGGGTGCTCATGCACTGGCTAAGCACACGAAGACGAAAAACCACGCGGACCACGCCAAAGCTGTGGAATCTTCCCCGAAGACACCTAATGCAGTGAAGACTACATCGGACAAAATCGCCGTCACGTAGGCCGACCTTCTCTTTACGGAGTTCATTGCAGAACACAACTTGCCTATGTCAGTGTCAAACCATGCAGATAAGAATAAGATAATTTTTTTCCTTCTAGCAGATTTATTCTCCTACCCCTTTTATATGCCACTAATGATATCAAGGGACATTTACATTAATTACTGTATCTCTCTCTCTCTCTCTTCCTCACACACACACACACACACACACACACACACACACACACACACACTCACTCACACGCATACGTGTGCGCGCACACACATGCACGCGCGCGCGTACACACGTACACGCACACGCACACACACATGTGTATGTGCACGCACACACACACACGTGCACGCGCGCGCACACACACACACACACACGTGCACGGATGTACGTTGTTTGTGTGTGGGTGGGTAGGCTGGCTGGCATAAAGTTGGTATTGGGTTAGTTACAGGCAAAGTTCTGTAAGGGAAACAGAAGGTTCCAAATTCAGAGTACAAAATGCTTTGATTTAATAATCTAGTTAGTTGATTGGATTATGATGAAATATTACAGGTGACATTTGAACTACATTAGATTAAAACAGGACATATGCATTATGTTTAATAAGGGATGTTATGCTAAGGGGAAGAATAATCGTTATGGTAAAAGAAACAGCATACTGTTTTATCTTTAAGGCATTGGTGCATGTTTGGTGAAAAGATTTTACTGTATGAATAATGTAGACAACAGTAGTGCTCTGGGCAGAACTATCAAGTTAGTACTAGAGTCCTATGGTTGAATGCAGGGATTTGGAGAAAAGTACAAATTTTGAATTTTGCTTGAAATGAATAACTATTTGTGTGCTCTCTCAGCCTCTATCTGTCTGTCTGTCTTCCCCTGAAGGCTGATTGATCTGTATAAGGTTCAACTTGAAATTTGTTGTTGAATGCCTTAATAGTAGATGAAAATTCATGCATTTCTATGCTTTCTGTGGTACTTTTCTGCGTTGCCCCATGTAGCCCACTGGGGGCCTATGCCGGCCCCCAGACCCCCGCTCCTCTCTTTCATTTTCAAAATGTGGCAGGTCTGAGTATGTCTCTTTTTTTTCGTCTGGGTTCATGTGAACTCAGGGTTTTTCTTTGGGGAAAAGAATTTCTTCTTTAGGTGTGTTTTTCATTCAGCACAAACACCTAACCACACTAATAAAGGTTTACACACACACAACCACACACACACACCACACACACACACACACACACGCACACAGACACACACCGCACACCACACACACAGACACAGACACAACACACACACACCACACACACAACACACACAGACACACACACGCACACGACACACACACACGACACACACACACACACACGCACACACACACACACAGACACACACCACACACACACACAGACACACACACACGCACACACACAGACACACACACAACACACACACAGACACACACACACACACACACACACCACACACACACAGACACACACACCACACACCACAGACACACACACACAGACACACACACACACACACAGACACGCACACACAGACACACACACACACACACAACACACCACACACACACACAAACACACACGCAACACCCCACACACCACACACACACACACGCGCGCGCACACAAGCTACATTTAAGCTGCTTAAATTGTTTTCGTTACACGTCTGTGAATGTGAGTGGATGAAAACCAGCAATTGTATAGAGATTGTGTCTCGGTCACAGTAGGGTTGAAAGGCATTATTTAATGATGTCGCCAAATGCTGTCATGGGATCAGAGCATTATTTAATGATGTCGCCAACATGCTGTCATGGGATCAGAGCATTATTTAATGATGTCGCCAACATGCTGTTATGGGATCAGAGCATTATTTAATGATGTCGCCAACATGCTGTCATGGGATCAGAGCATTATTTAATGTCACCAACATGCTGTCATGGGATCAGAGCATTATTTAATGATGTCACCAACATGCTGTTATGGGATCAGAGCATTATTTAATGATGTCGCCAACATGCTGTCATGGGATCAGAGCATTATTTAATGATGTCACCAACATGCTGTTATGGGATCAGAGCATTATTTAATGATGTCGCCAACATGCTGTCATGGGATCAGAGCATTATTTAATGATGTCACCAACATGCTGTTATGGGATCAGAGCATTATTTAATGATGTCGCCAACATGCTGTTAAGGGATCAGCTCAGTGCTTGTCTAAATTAATCAAAATGATGTATGTATTTCAGTTCCAGACTTGGTGCTTTCCACAATAAACAACATCCTGCTGGCAAACACTTCAAGACAGAAAATGGATTCCATGGGAACTGCACTTCAATGATGTCTCAGGTAAATCTAGGTAAATCTCAGTGAACTCAAAATTTCACCCTCCTGTGAATCTGGTATAACTTTTTCAACTCCATTTTTCAACTCCATTTTTCATACAACCAATAATAGACAAACAGGCTTGTAAAATTTATGAGACTGTGCCATACCTACACAAAACATTTTTGAGCAAATTGTCATTTCCAGATTTCTCAAAAGGCATTTCCATTCAAACTGTCCCGAAGGCATTTTCGGATGTATCTCACAAAACTGGTATCTTTTCATGATGCTGTCATAAGGGAAAACTTGGCCAAATCCTGCTTCCATCTTTGATGAGATATGCTCATCCCTCACCTGGAAAATGATGCAAGAAATGAAACCTTGCACACAATGGGTCCCTTAAACTTGCTGTGTAAGCATTCCTTCAGTCTTCATGTGGGGCATATTGCGTTTCTCTGGTCAGGTGGCAGGTTCTTCACTTTCCAAGAATTTCATTCTGGTTTTTTTTTTGTTTTTTTTTTTATAATTTATTTATACAGACCAAGCCTGCATTGCCTTTTATAATGTGTTTTCATCACACACAAAAAAGTGATATTCAGTCTGCTTTTGTTTTCATTATACTTGTCTATGAATATGAGACTCTTAAATATTGTCTTCCATTTAAAGCATTCAGTAAATTTCTATCCTTCTGTATAGTCTAAACAACTGCAGTGATGTGTTGTATATAGTGATGATAATTGTCATAGCAGTGTATTTATCTGTTGAAAAAAGAATGGGAAGAATGGAACCTGCTACTGATCAGTGGCGGCGGAAGCTGTCCAGGATTTTTTTTTTTTTGGGGGGGGGGGGGGGGGGGGGGGTGGCCAGTGGATATTTCAAATCATTGAACTCCGACAATCACAATTTGTCAATGTTCGGTAAAAAAAAATTCCAGCATGCAATATTCAGTTCACACACACACACACACACACACACACACACACACACACACACACACACACACACACGCTTGAATACACTTTGTATAGCTGCAATTAAAACGTTGCAGAAACTGAGAGAGAGAGAGAGGGGGGGGGGGGGGGGACAGCTGTCAGACTTTCTGACTGAATAACATAACAACATACCTTCTCTTCATATTCACTGGACATTAGGCACCGTAAAATGCAGTTACTAAGTCACGATTGTCAAAGTCTGTACATTAGCAGGCTACACAAACAGCTGGGGGGTTACACCTTTACACATTTAATTTTCCGAAGTAACTTTGACGTCGTTCATTTCTGCAAACGAACTCGGAAGAAAATTCAGCAAGATTGAGCATATCAACCTTGTCTTTAAACACATGCATAATGAGACGGTTGTTTAGGCGCTCCTGAGTCATAGTGCTTCTGAGGTATGTTTTGACCCGCTTCAAGGCAGAAAAACTGTTCAGCTGTTGCAGTTGTAACTGAATGGTCAAGTACAGCCTGATAAGTTTGTCTATTTCACTCAGCATTCTTTTAACAGTGTCAGAAGCTGTCAGTTCTTCTGGCAGTGCCTCAAAGATGGACTTCTTGTTGTCCCCCAGAGCATGTGGAAGGATGGCCAACTGTGTTTTGAGTCTGTCCATGTCAGTGTCCGCAGCATATGTCTTTGATCTCTTGAGGAATTTCTGGATTCTTTCCTGCAACTCCGTCACCCAAGAGAATTTCAATCATCCTTGGCAACTGAAGACTTTGTTGGTCAAACCTGTGCTTTACATGCTCTTTGACGTTGTCTATGGCCTCATAGTACTGCTGTCTGTAATAAGCAGAAGGGTCAGAGTAGCTGTGACCCTGGGAGCCCTCATCAAGTCTTCGTGGAGGCTGTCTCTGTCTCGGAATGCGGGGCTCATCACACACGTTTGCAGCCTTGGTTGAGACATCGGTAAAAAAACGTCTGGAAACTTTTATCCTGGCGCATACTTTCAAGCGTTCTCAGACAGAGGTTTGCAGAGTTTGTTGCATCCACACAGGACGTTTGTTTCCTTTGAACAGCAGTTGCCAGCTCTTCAGTCACAGCAAAGACATCCCGTGAAAGTGAGAGCCCAAGACAGGTGGAGAACTGCTGCACAAGTGCAAGAAGGCCGGATGCCCTCCTGGCATACTCATCATGTCCTTGTGAGACTAGTTCAAGTGGTTCTTGCAAAGCCTCATAGTTCTCAATGAGAGAGTCAAAAGCACTTGTTCGAACAGTCCACCTTGTTAGACACAGTGGTTTAATGGATGGGCTGCACGAGTTGATGTTTCATGTTGGATTGTTTCAGGAAGGACCTGTCGTTTTGGTGATAATTTGATCAACTGAATGACCTCTGTGGCAAAGTCAAGGGCATCTCTGTTTACTTTGACTTTCTGGAAGCCTCTTGTAACACAAGATTGACTGAGTGTGCCAAAGATTGACAGTGTGCCAAACAGTGTATGGACACTGCTGACGGGACCTCATCTTTGAACCGTTTTGCAACCCCTGAAACGTGACTGAAAATTACTGGCCCCGTCGTAGGCCTGACCCCAACACTTCTGCACTAACAAGTCCAGCCTGATCAAGCAATCCTTTAGTGCATTAAAGAATTGTCTCAGCACAGGTATTGTCAACATGAACCAGTCCCACAGGCTCCTCTATGACTTCAAACTGCTCAGTTACCCATCGTATGTAAATTATAACCTGCTCCCTGTTTGCAACATCACGGGTTTCGTCAGCTAGTATTGAAAACCAATTCGCTTCTCTGATTTCAAGTACAACAGATCGCAAGACTTTATGTGCCATAATCCTGAGGATCTCGTTGACAATATCATGCGACAGATATTTTGAACCTGGGTTGGTTTTTTCCTTGCAGCCCTCTCCAAAGCAGAACTTGAGCAGCTATTGAAGGTTGCTTTCCTGCTCGTCATGTCCATGGAGAGGCAGACCCTGACGCAGGAGAAACTGAAGGCTCTTTAGTTCGTTCATCAGGCTTTGCAGTGTTTCTTTTGTTCTGTTTCATGCTGACACGTCACTCGAGCATACACTGACGTTGCAGACTGCCTACATTTTACGTCATACACGGCTGCAGTTAAAAATAGGCGGGCTCACCTTCCCGACTAAACGGTGCTGAATGTGAGTGCCATGCGCAGTAAACTGATTTGTTTCCTGCACGTGCATGCGTGAACTTGTCGTGAACTCTGTCAGTCCCTTTGATCTAAACTAACTGTGAGTGAGTTTGACAGGAAGTATGACAAGTATGGCGACAAGGGCACCATCAAACCTCTCTGATTTTTTTTGGAGGTGCTCAATATTGAGGGGGGCAGTATATAAGGCTGTCCCCCCCCCCCCCCCCCCCCCCCCCAGAGAACTATAAAATAGGCATTCTGGCTCACCCACCTCCGCCAGCTCCAACCGGCTGAAGCCGGTTTCGCTGTTGCTCCGCCGGCTTACCCAGAATGCCTATTTTATAGTTCTCTAATAGTAAACACTTTACAAACATACATAATGTGTAGGATTATCTGTTTTTAACACTAATTTAGAAAACTTTTGAGACTTTAGTTTTTGCTTAATCCTTCGTTTTTCTTGATCGTCTTCAATAACATCATTTTCACGCATACATTCATCAAATGCGTCTCTGTCTTTCATGTGGAATAAAACTACAGTCTTTAACTGTTCTCTAAAGTCTTTTAAAACTGAGTTATATTTTTGACATAAAATCCACACACTTATCCCAGCATGTCTTCCACTGAAAGCCAGTTTCGGCCGAACAGTCATCTATAATAAATAGTGTCTGCGTTCCCCAAACAGTCTGTACTACCAGTCGGTTGACTGTCAGCTTTTTTGCAAGGCCAAGACAACACAATTATAACGACGCAGTAAGTCAGCAGGCCGAGCGTCCTGTTTACAAACTGTGTGCCTCCCTATCAATAAAACACGCCTCGCGCGCCTACTGCGTTTCACCGGGCTCGCGGCGCGCTTTGTCACAAATGTTCTTGAACATTCTCGAATGGGAAGCCACCACTTCGCTGTTTTCAGTGTGCGTGTCGGTTTGTTGGTGTGTGGGGTTTACGACTTAACACAGACAAGAGGCCTTTGTTTACACAGAACACAGTCAGTTAGTTGACAATGTACATACCTTCTTCACATCCAGTCAGCTGCCACACCGGCGTGGGTTTTTAGAGCAGCATGTATCTTTGGCGTCAACGCGATGGCTTGTGTAATAGAAATTGTCAGATTTGCGAGTTCCGGATATTTTTCAAAGAGTTCTGTCGTCTTTCTTAGTTTATTAATCCAACGAAGGGAGTACTTCAAATGACTACACATTTTTACTACACTATTTTACACACACACACACACAGCAGCGCGCACACAACAGCAATGTTTAAAGTGTTGAGTCAGTCAGGGAAGGTCGGTCAACTATTCACCAAATGATAGGTCTGTCCGCACAGCGGGCGTGCGCTAACACGTTCTTTGCCATAGCGTGAGCTGCCTCTTTCTCTGTTCTTCATCGCGCTTAACTAGTAGTTGCAGGCCAGCCCGACAATGAATCACTGCGCAGCGCCCACGCACATCCTGTTCAGTCACAAAGCAAGTGGCTGACATATCAAATGAGAAGTGGTCCTACCAGTTCCACTTTTCGCCCCAAGTCCTTAATTAAGTCACCCCAAGTCCTTAATTAAGTCACCCCAAGTCCTTAATTAAGTCACCCCAAGTCCTTAATTAAGTTCTTAATTAAGTCACCCCAAGTCCTTAATTAAGTTACCCCAAGTCCTTAATTAAGTCACCCCAAGTTCTTAATCAAGTTACCCCAAGTTCTTAATCTAGTTCTTAATCAAGTTACCTTAAGTTTTTAATCAAGTTACCTCAAGTTCTTAACTTAAGTTACTTTAAGTTTTTACTTAAGTCATCCTCTATGTACAACCAAGTTCTTATTCAAGTCAATTTATAATTATTTATTAAGTTCTTGAAATATTATTCCATCTGAAATGGATCAAAATGATCTTTTGTTGTTGGCGGTTCTGGCATGCTTTTTTGTTTGGCTTCTGTATTTAGTGGTTGAGATTTTTTTGACTGCTTTGGTTTTTGCTGGCGTTGTTTATATATTTTATAACCATAATAACCACCCCCAGCAGCAATGCCGCCAAAAATGACAATTGTTTTAAGTTCAATATTCCATAAAGACTTTGGTGTTGCAGGCCTTGAATCAACTTGTGTATTTACAGCTGGCATTGAAACAACTGTTGGCATTGGCGGTGTTATGTTTTCATTATGAGTTATATTCTGTGATTGCAACATTAATTTTTTTTGTTTGTTCCACTCTGCTAATTTTTTTCCTGCTGCAACACGCCCAGGATGAGGAGGCTTTTTACTGGTCACTTTCTCCACCTGATTCAATGTTTTCTGATTCTGCTGATTTTCTGGCTCGGTCATTTTGAAGGGAAACAAAATCTATATGATTAAAAGTAATTAATCCCATGATTAATGGCGATAACAATGTTCCAAATCTGTAATATAGATCACATCCTAGAGACTCTAATGACTTTGTTAAAACGGGATCCTGTGTTAAATCATACATAAAATCTTGTTCAGAATCAGTGGGAGCAAATCTACTAACTAGTTTAGTGTACAAACTAAGAACCGTTTGCCCAACACTTTTTACCATTCTTGACCCCAGTTGCGCTTCATACCTGTTGTGATACTTTACAATGTCTTGCGTCGACATCTGTTGAATCTGTTCTATGCTGAATTCATTTCCAAGGTACTGTTTTGTTTTTCCACACGCCGCCAAAGAATACAGCCTTTCCTTTTGGCGCATAATAGCTTGGTCATCAACTTGATCATTTGTAAGTTCAGGAAGTAAATCATCGCAGTTCATGTTTTATTAATGAATAAATATTATTTTATTTTTTAAAAATGAGCACCGAAAAAACTATTACTAACCTTGTATACCATTCTGCTGTTATTGGAGGCCTAAGTGTAGGATACACAATGCTTGGTAAAAGCCTGTTAAAAATAAAACCAGCAGATCTTGGCAAACTAGACTTTGAAGACTCAGCAAAGCTGATTGCTGTTATTACAGCTTCATTTGCTACGAAAG
Organism: Conus canariensis; assembly: GCA_033310375.1. NCBI lineage: Eukaryota > Metazoa > Mollusca > Gastropoda > Neogastropoda > Conidae > Conus > Conus canariensis. The sequence goes on along the minus strand of JAMYXO010000307.1, from coordinate 14,097 downwards.
ATTTTCTAGTTAAGCAAGGAATAATTCCAGACAGTATCAATATGTAAAATTAAAAATATACATTTATAAAAATGGCTTCACTCGTAATGATGATTGGTGGTGCTGTGGTTAATGCGCTTGCTTTTAGCGGAAGTAATTACGCATTTAGTAAACTACGGGATGACGGCGAGAGAAAAAGACATAACAAAGCTATGGAGCAACTAGCCGCAGCACAAGCTGCGTATGAAAAGCAGAGAATTGAGCAGTTAGATTTTATTAACGATGAACTGAAAAAACAGGGACATGCAGCTTACACATTTAAAGATGTTGATCAAGCAATAAAAGAATATTATCTTGTAACAGGCAAGCCAATCGAGACATTGCCTCCACCAAAATTCAGCGATTTTTATCAACCATCAGAAAAACAAAAGATGCAAGAAATATTGTTTATTGCCTTTGGCATGACGTTGTGTATTTTGTTGCACATAATATTGGCTGAATAAAAAATGAACAAGATCTATTATTCGCCAAAAGGATATTGGAAGGGAATAACAGCAATTAAAAAGCTAAGCCAAGCAGCTGGAGTCAGTGAACAAACAGCAAAGGAATGGTTATATCTAAAACAAGCGATTTGGCAAATTTATCTACCAGCGCCTAAACAAATACAGAGACCACACTTTGTGAATATAACTCCAAACGACACCCATCAAATGGATCTTCTATATTTACCCCATGATACGATTAGACGAAAAAGATTTAAGTACGCACTTACAGTCATTGACATAGCTTCAAGATACAAAGATGCGGAACCATTAAACACAAAGAGTGCTTCTGCTGTTGCTGTCGCTATACAAACTGATATATCAACGAGGACCCTTAACTTATCCTCGCATGATTCAAGTCGATGATGGGAAAGAATTTAAAGGACAAGTGAATCAATTATTGTTAAAACATAGAGTTACCATTAAAAGAGGCATTCCGGGTGTTCACAGGTCACAGGGTTTGGTTGAAAACTTTAACAAACAGTTATCTGAAAGACTTTTCTCCTACCAGTATCACAGAGAGCTGATTGACAATTCTCGCAACACAGAATGGGTTAGAAGGCTGCCCTCAGTTTTGCGCGCAATGAATAATGAAGAATTTAAAGGTCTAAAACCAGTACAAGCAATCAAAAAACAAACAATAAATGTTGTTGAAGGAGAGTCTTCATCCAGCAAACTATTACCATTTGGTTTGAAAGTGAGATACCTTTATTCACCGGGAGAAGCGGAAGGGGACACTCGCATCAGGGCAACAGATCCAGTTTGGAGTGTTGATCCATATGAGATAAAAAGAATTGTGAAAATGAATCCGCCCGTGTATTATTTACGAGAAACTGACACAACAAAACGACCAGCCCCCGAAGATCTTTTGTGAAGGAAGAACTGCAGATAATCCCTCCAGACACAGTTCCAGTCGCTTAATTATTTTTTAATTTAAATTAAAATGGCGGCAAGAATGGAAAAGGAAGAATCCTTACGTAAAATGGCATGGAAGCAAGAATGGTGAAGGAAGAGTCCTTAGAAATAATGCGAGAAATATTTGATTATAATCTTGCTATTAGACTAATATTTAAGAAGATTGATCATGCCATGCTAGACAAAACCTCAAATTTTGATTGGGAGCAAGAATATATTAAAAAGATAAAAAAAAATTCGAGCGCATTTAGCAGTAATGGATAATAATTTGGTTGAATTGGGTGATGATATAGTTAAGCTTAACGAACTGTTTTAATCTACGCAAATACATTTGGGTTTAAAATGGAAGCTCAAAGGGAAATGGCAGAAATGACAAAGGAAAAGTCTTTAAAATTAATGCAAGATTTATTTGAGTATCAGTATATCATTAAAGAAGTATTTGAGAAGATTGACAATCCCTGGCTAGAACAATCGCCAGACAATCGCTTTAAACCCCAAAGCTTTTATTTTGATTTTGATTTATGGAAACATGAATATTGTGAAATGACAAAAAAAATTAAAGCACATCTAGCATTAATAAATAATATTAATTTTGCTAAATTAGATGATGATATAATTGAACGTGCGATTGCTGAAAAATATAAGCCTAAAGACATATGATTATACTATTCTCCAATGACCAATTGCATATGAAACTTGGATTAACAAATACTCTTTTTGTGTTAGTGCGGTCAAGAGACCGTTTTGTTACAACTGTTGTGTTAATCTCATGCAGATTAGATCGCAGCTTGTAATTGTCATGATGAAAAGTCTTATTGCCAAACAATGCTTCTTTGTAGTTGTCATGGGTTATGCTTGACTGCACAACACTACGAGATATTCCCTTTGCTTTTTTAACAACTTTTTTTTGGCTTGAAAGACTGTACATTTTCGGCCTAAACCAACAAACTCCTTGATCACCTCTCCAGATAATTCATCCTTCATCTTACCTAAAACCTTCTTATTAATATCTGAATGCAAAGGCGAATCTTTAGGGTAATCAGATGTGTCGTACCATCCAGCATGCTCTTTTGCTACTTCTAATTCCATGTCTTTGTAAAAATCTTCAGTAGGGATGTCGATTACAAAAGAATCTGTATCTGTGTACAGAACTCTGGACTCAGGATACAAGGGCTTAAAGTAGTCATAAAGAAATTCTAACATCAAAAGCTTCGACAGCTCTAAAACAGTAAACCCAATAAAAACGGGCTTATCCAATTTGACTTTCTTTTTTTTCATCATTATGCCAAAAAGCTGATCATGAAATCTTCTGAAGTCCTGATAATTAGGTTTTGAAGTCAACTTAATTGCAACGTTTTCTCTGGTGACCAATCTAACATCTTTACGCTTGTGCGGATTTTCCATAGTCTTTCCAAAACAGCTGTTGTTCATCAACTTGAAAAAGTCTTTTTCTGAAGCATCTGCGGATTTAGTTCTGAGATCAGTGTTCTTCATGATGTATGGTTTCATGAACTGTTTTGATCAAAAGCAATTATACGATGAACAGCTGTCAACTTTAAAAACCATGTCTTAAATAAAATTGAAGACGTCTGTAATGACAGACATAATTTTTTTTTGTCACGAAGATTAGGCACAAGTTTAGGCGTGTTCTGTCATTGCCATCTTTAGACTTTCTGCCGCTAATGGATAGTCATTATGGTAATCATGAAGTTCATGAGGATATTCTAAATCAACTTCTAGAATGAGACCTCTTTTACGATCAGCTTCTAGAGTAGGTAGCCATTTTTAAAAACTTTTGAATGTCTTTTACACCTCCTGTGTACATTTTAAAGTTGCGTAATGGAAGTGATTGCGCCATTGCCCATCCATACAGATTGTTTGCATCTAAATACATAAGATAGTTAGACCTTTTACTTGGATCATAGTCGTCCAAGTGTTTGTTGTTTGCTTTACAGTAATGGTGCGACGCCATACTGATTCCCCACGCAATCCGTTTTCAATCATCTGAAGCATTGGCAGGTCAGACAATAAATCAATTTGTACTCCAGTAAATTTTTAAGAAAGCGTCCCAGCTCATCCCAGGCGCAGAATATAAATGCGCAGGATCCAGGCTGTAATGTTTTCATGCAGGTCTTCCTATAATTTTCAAAGACGTCGCCAACAAACAGGTATCCGCCATTAAATAGGAATCATGATAGTCTCCCATCGTTTTACACTCTAACTTCTGCCACGCATCTTGAGCATAAGAATAATCAGAATCACTGATGTCCTTTCCTCTAAGACTACTAAAGAACGCGCCTTTAGGCGGAAGGGCTGGGTTATCAAACCTTTCCCAACTGTTCATGTACTCATAAGGGTAAACGCCCTTTCTAACAAGAGTTGGGTCAAAATATTCTTCGGTTATTGGGCAGGACTTTAAGGATCCCGCCAGTGACTCTAAACTCCCCATCAGGTGTTGCATAGAGTCATAAAAAGATAAATTATTTAAAGTGAAAACACATGTACTTTTCTGATGACTGTGCAATGCATGACACCCTAAAGGCGCTAGTTACTGCTTGCATTATAAGGTGAGAGTCGTAACCTCGCAAGTTGTGAAAGAATATAGGAAGTCTCCAAGTCCCTAGGATCAAACTTTAGTTGAAGATTGCAATTGTTATGCGCTGCTCCTCTAAACTTTCCGCTAATGTGATCATGGTCTCTTACTGTTGGATTTAAACTTTTAGGTGTTAGCTCTAAACCACAAATCCAACAGTGAGTGGCTGAGTCATAGCGATCTTGTATTTCGGGGGTCATCTTAAGATCGGATAAGAATAGATTATTAGAACAGGCATTACGAACTTCTTGCATGCGTTTTAAGAAATGTTTTGCTGCATGTGGTCCTCTGTATAATTTCTGGCTTTGAATGTTCACCATCTGACCTGACAACAATAAAGGCAAATGAACAAAATCTGGTGGTTATTCATTATAACTGTTTTTGGTAAATGTTTTTGGAGCTGGCCCCTCAAAGGAACAATAAGCGATTCAAAGTCTGCGTAAACAACATATGGAGACCTCTGGAGTTTTTTGTAATTCTTAAAACTAACCTTACTGCCTTTCTCTTGGCATAATTAGTTCTGTAATTGCAGCCAACTGGGCTGAGACAATGTTTTACATGTTCGCTCGCAGCTTGAACGGACGGAATTCTTGTTAAACATTTTCTACAAAATTCTTGTTTGCTATGTTGTTTTGTAGTATGCACTAGTAATCTACTCATTGTGCGTATTAGAGTGTAGTGCAACCCTTAAGGCTTTGCATTAGGAGTAGTTTACATGATTTTTGGTTGGTTCGCCTATTGTTGGACTGTTCTTTGACACTCTAATTGGCAGAAGGTTTGGTTTCTTCAGCCATTGTAACTTAAAAAAGTTTTTGGGGATTTTTTTTTTTAGCTGTTCAGATTTCCCATTAAACGGTAAAAGCAGCTGGTCTCCCCAACCCAGGTTTTAAGTCTTATGAGAAAGAAAAGTCGCTGTTTATTTGAGCCCCCAAATTCTAGATTTTCTTCGTTTATTTTTATATAGCCCGTTTAAAAACAAAAAACCTTACTTTAACGGGAAAGGGTTTTATTGTTAGTTTACTTGGGAACTTGAGAAATACCCTTAAAACCCTTGCCTGACGTTTGTTGGATCAATAACTTTTTAAAACGACCTTTTTTTAAAGCTTTTGACAAACCTCCCCCCGAGCTTTGCTTCAAAAATTCATCTGAACCTTCTTTAATCTTATCCATCTGAGTTTTTTTTTTTAAACTCAAAATTTTTTTTAAAATTTTAAAAAAAAAATATTTAAAAATAAAGAACCCAATATAAAAAACGTCTTTTTGTGCTTGGACTCAAAAAACAAAAAGTATAAACCCCCTTTGGGTTTTTTTTTTTTTTTTTTTTTTTTTTTTTTTTTAATTTTGAGCTGTTTAGAACAGATTTTAATTTTTCCGTTTACTTTTTTTAAAAATTCCTTTTTTTATTGGTCGGTGTCTGGTTTTGAGAAAAAGTTCCCCTTGCCTTTTTTTGAAGATCAAACTTTTTTCTTTTGTATTTCCCCCCAAAAATCAGCCGTAGGCGACAAAATTTTCTTCACCCGTGATGTTTGAGTGGGCCCAAGTCCCTTTTTTTATTGTCATTTTTAAAGGGAAACTAAGTTTAGCTTTTTATTGTTGAACCATAGCTGTTTGCTTTTGGATTTTAGCTTTTTATTTTTTTGCTGACAGCCCTCAGCTAATGAACACGGGCCAAGATTTTAAAGAACAAACCCCCTAGAGGTAAGTGCCGGCGCACCTACGCCTTTTTGCTAAGAACCTACACTTGTTCCTGTGATAGAGCCCAAAGCGGTCGATGCTCCAGTATTAACATATGTAACAGCTTTTAAAAAACAGCAAAATCCCTTTTCTTTTGGGTTTTTTACTGAAAATTTGAAAGGTCCTCTCTGGGTTGGGTTTGAAATTTGTGTTATGTTTGTTAATCTAAAGTTTTTATTTACGCAAAAAGATTTTCTCTTTTTTGGGCATTTTTGGGAAAAAACCTGGAAAGACATGTTTTTTTAAAAAATAAAAATAATTTAGAAATTGGGATATTTTTTAATCTGTTATCTTTAATTTTTGCTGGCTCATATATTAAAAACAAATAACTTAAGTGGGTTTATCACCCCTTTTTTCTTTATAAAATTTGAATGTTTATTACTTTCTTTAACTGTTCTCCACTCCCAAAAAATGTTTTAATCCTTTTGTCGCCTTAGGTCAATCCAAAAAACCGTATTTCGTTGAAAAATTTAATCATCAATTTCAAAACACTGTAAAGGTGTAGATTTTTAAACCCACAAGGTTTTCTTTTGGGACTTCTAACCCCCCCGCCCGAAACTTTTTTCCCTTTTTCATCAAAATGATGAAAAGGTTTTAAAGGGGCCCCTACCGTAACTTGGTTAGGAACTACCCTCAATTGAACTTTGAAACTTTAGTTTTTTTAAAGGTTTAAAAAACTTTTCAGTTTGTCTTTCGTAGGGTTTCCCTTCATCTTTACACAGCAAAAAAAAATTCCTTTTAAGGATCTTGCTGCGGAAACTAAAACTAAAATTCCTTTATATGTCTCCCCTGCTTTTAGGATATTTATATGAGAATCCTCTTTCGTAATTATTGCAAATCCTGCTGAAAATTTTTGTTTAATCAGCCTTGCGAAGTTAAAGGGTTTCTAACAATGTCAAACCTAACGAGATGCGAAAATCTGAAATTGGAATCAGTGTCTGTAATTTTAATTTACCCTTTTTTATTTTAAATTAAAAAATTAGTTCAATGACTTTTGGGCTTTTAAAGCTCCTTTTAAAATAAAGGCGCATGCGCGCTTTTAAAAATCAAAAAACAAAAGGGGGTGAAAAGCGATTTCCCCTACGCAAAAAATTTTCAGCTTTGGGCTTGTTACCGTCTTTTGCATCTTTGGGTTATTTTTTTGTTTTAGTGCTTCATCATTTTGATTCCTTGAAACGCGAGGGACCCTTTCATTCGCGGTTAGCCATAATTTACCAAAGATTAGAAATTTTGTCTGCATTGTGTAAAAAAATATTTCCCCCCCCCTAAGTTTTTTTTAGAAATTTTTTTTTAACCCATTTCCCTCCCCGATTCTGGAAAAACTGTCCTGTTTTTGGGGGTTGCTGAATCAAGTTCTATTTTTAAAGTAAACCCTCAGATCCCGGCACAATCACTTATCTCTCCCAGGTTTTGGAAATTTAAAAGTAAAAATTTATCTGAATCAATAAATAATGGGTTTTTTGGAACAATAATATTCTGTTTATTTCCCTTCCGCCCGAGGGCTCTTTTTAGTTTCTATGGGCGGGCAAGAATCGGCCCCTAAAGCTTTTTTGACATTTTTTTTTTAAAACAAAAAAAAAAATTAATTAAATTTAAAAAACCCTGGGGGCATTTAAGGTGAAAAAGATTTGATGTTTTTTTATCCTGGAGACGACATGATGAAATGACTCCTTTGGGCACATCCATTAAAAATCATTGCGGGTGAATTAACCCGGGAAAATTAAAAGGGCAAATCTTTTACAAAGTTTAGGCCCAAAAAACCCCCCGTTTTTTAAAACCCCCCATGAAAAAGAAAAAAAAAGATGACCTTTTTTTTTTTAAAAAAAGAGGGAAGGGCAACTTGTTTTACTTACAAAAAACCCAAACCCTCAAAAAATTTTTAAAAAAGAGTACAATTAGCAAAGGCCCCAGTGTGAGCGAACCAAAAAACGCCTTGGATTTCTAAACCCAAAAATTCTAGGGAAAAACAGTTTGCTAAACTTTTAAACACACTAAAAAAACTCCAAAAAGAAAAACCCCAAAAACAAAACATGGGCCCTTTAAAAAATTAAGGCCCCAAAAAGCAGACCCAAAAAAATAGAAACAGAAAAGTTTTTCCCGAAAAAACAGTAAATTAAAAAAAATAGCACGATCCGCCGCTTTCCTTGAGAGAAAAAAACGGCCCTTGATCATGCTTTGGGGAAAACCCTCAAGGCGAATTAAAAAACAATTTGCAAAACTGGGTGAACTAGATGAGCATATAAAAAGAGAAAAAGAAAAAATGTTGAGGCTGATGACCCAAACCCCTTTGGACCTGGTTTAAAGAAAAAAATAACACAAGGGCTAAAAGATCTTGAACAAGAGAGATCCCGCAAGACTAAAGTGCCCGGGCTACTAACCGAGAACCAAAATTTCGAACTAAGTGGGGCAAATAAGAGAAACTATCCAAAGAATTTTATATGGGAAAACACAACGTTTGCAGAACGGAAAAAAACAACTGTTTAGAAGCAAGGTGTCACATTAGCAAGTGTTTAAAAAAAGCCTTAGGATTTGGGAATAATACACTGGTGTTGGCAATTTTCAGGCGGTGGTGGTGGGGGGGGTGCCCCCCGGCCCCCCAACTCTGTCGTCAGATAAATCATGGGGAAAAAAACAACTTCCCAAACCCCCTTGGGAAACTTACTAAAAAAATTAACCAAATAAAGCAATGAATTTTTTGCCTAGTATAATAGGAGGGATGTTTGCGGCTTTTGTCTGCCGCAAATAAAGTAGTTGGCTTTATGGCTGAGCACTTATGGGGATTGTTTTTCTTAATTTGGGTTACTCTTTAGAAAAAATAAAAACCAAGGGAATCCTAAAGGGGGTTAATCCAAAAAACAAGTGCCCTCTTTTTATATTCAAGGTCATCACGAACAAAGTCCCCGTCTTCAATGGCCTTTGGGGGTTTTGGCCCTTTTGGGGGTTTTGGGTGACTTAATCTTGGGGGGCCCTCTTGTTTTTTTTATTGTTTGTAATATTATGGGTCGAAAATTTTTGTTGGGTTTTGGTTTCCCAACCCTTCTTTTTTTTCCTGCAACAAGGATTTTATTGTTTTAGTTTATTATTGTTCCACCTGGGCCTGAGGGCAGAAAGGGGAGCATGTTTAAACCATGCCGACGCAAACACTTTTCGACTTTGGGAAATTGTAAAACATTTTGGTACCCTTTTTAAAACTTTAAGGCAAAACAATTGCAGAAATTTAAAGGCTCCTCTAAATTTGCTAAATACTGTTTTTGGGCATCAAAGCCAGTAGAAGGATCAGTTATGTTAGATCTTGCCTGTGCTTGGGGAACCCAGCAAAAACCCAAAAAAAAAGTACGAATAAAAGTGTTTATTCTTCTAAATTTCCCCCTTAGTTTTGGCCCTTAGAAGTATCCAAAATAAATGTTGTCCCTGGGTGTTTTATGCTCTTGCTCTAAAGGGCCCAGGTTTAAAAAAGTTGTTTTTTGAAGGGGAAAGATGTGTAAGGAGGATTCCAATCATGGGTTAAAACTTTCTGTGCACGCCCCAAAAAAAAGGGTGCCCAAACCAGATTAAATCCCCTTTTTGTCCCAAAGTCCGCTTTGGGTCCCAAAATCAAATTTGTTACAGTCCCTTTTAAAAAAACCTTGTAATCTATTCTGTTGCTGAATGGGTTAAACGGGTTTTTTTTTATTTGGGAAAAGGTGCTTGCAGTTCAGACAAAAACGTCTGAAGGGGTAATAGAAAAGAAATTATACACCCGCCCTCCCCAAAAGGATAAAGGTTTATTTAAATGATTTAGCATAACGCACTCCCCCAACCCCGTTGTTTCGCAAAACACAGCAAATTTAACTGGTTCTGAAAAAAACTGCATGGGTGACTGAAACACTTTTTGGGAAAGTAAACTTTTTTAATAGGGGGGTTAAGAATCTGTTTAATGGAACTAACCCTTTTCTTGAAAGGCGGGACCCGAGTCACAAAAATGTTTAAGGGTGTCCCTTGTTATATTTTTAAAATTGTATGCGGGCCCCAAAAGAATATTTTTCATTAGTAAAATTTTGGGAAGCACTCTTTTAAATGTTTTTAAAAAAGTTTTTTAACAAAACAATCAAGACAGTCCTTTTTTAGAATATTCTAATTTATAATAACTGCGGAAACCCCCGGGTCGCACTCCATGAAATTTTTTTTCAAAGTCGTAAAGGTTTTTAAAATAAATGAATCCAAGGGGAAAAAATAAGATTAAAAAAAAATTGATTTAATTTGAGGAAAAAATTGTTTGCCCGGTTTAACCAAAAAACCCATGTTTTTTTACGGGGTTTTGGCTGCTAAAAAAAAGCAATGAGTAACTTCGAAATTTCTTCAAAAAATTTAAAAATTTCAAATTTTTAAAAAAAAGTTGACATTCAAATGAAAAAGAAGAAATAGGTTACTATTTTGATGGAGAGGGTAGCTAAAATGTTAGGCTTTGCAACTGACAATAAACCATTTATAGTTTTTTAAAATTTAAACCCGACCAAAAAATACTTATGAGGGGGAATATCCGCCGATCTTGCATTACATTCATTTCTCTATGTTCATTTGGACGAGCTGAGCACTGATGAAAAATTTTATTGGAAGGCCCCCAACTGGGTTTTAAAAAGGGTCTTTTCCCTCAGGGAAAGCTGCATATTGCGATTATGAAATTATAAAAAATTTCCCCAATTTTCAGTTTAAAAATTTTTTCTTGTGGGGGGGGCAGATCTTTAAAATAAAGATCACAAAATAAAACAGGAAAGTCGTTTTAAATGTGATAAACCCCCACATTGTTTTTGAAATAAAATAATCCCTTGTTTTAAAAAAAAATCACTGGACCCGAAGAATCAGGGTTACATTAGCGCCCGAGAAGGTTTTTTAACCCTTTTTAAATTAAAAAAACCTTGCAGACGTTGAGGACTTTGAACAAAACCCGGGGAAAATAGGCACTTTGTTGGTTTTGAGTACACAAAGAAGTTATTTTAAAAGCAAAAAAGGTTACGACAGCAAAAGGTTTCCCAAACTTTGAACAAATACGCAAAAGTAGAAGCCCAAAAAATGGGGTCAGTATGAATATAAAAAATTCGAAAAAAAGACAGCCCAAAAGGCACTTAGAACCATATTTAGAATGGGAATAAAATTTGAATTTTGTAAAGCCCCTTTACATTTTTTAACCCTCAAAAAAATTTCCGAAAAACATTTAAAATCTGGCCCCTTTTTTTGTAAGTCCCTTTTGCCAAGAACAAAAAGTCGGAAAAGAGCGAAATAAAGAAGTTTGGGAACCCAAAAAGTACATCCCCACCAAAAAGAGGAAACAGTTTTGAAGGAAGCTAAATACAAAAAATACCCGTTCTTTCCCACGCACTTTTTTAGGAGACACCTTACAATTTAAAACTTGAAATTTCTGTCTTTAAAAAATTGGGGAGGGAAAGGAGCCCTTGGGGGTCAGTGGGCAAACTTTTGGAAGGGAAATTTTTAAATTTGCTTGGCCCAAAAATTGGGCGTTGACAATTTAAAAATTTCTGTTGGTGGTTGCAGAGGTAAAATTTTTTAAAGGGCGTAACAACAAGCAACAAAATCAATGTTAGTTTAAAAGAAACAATCTGACAAAAAATGAGTTGTTACTCTGACACTTTTTGACCTTTATAAGATTTTTTTTGTACTGATCAAATTTTACGGGTTTGGGAAAGATAACAAAAACTAATGGTGTAAAATTTAAAATTTGTTTTTAAAAAATAGGGGAGAACGACTTTGGTGTTCCCTTTCCGATGTTAAACTTTATATAAAAACCCCCCCATTTTTCCTTATTTTGGACAGATGGTTGTGGAAAAACAATATTTGTCCCCCGACCCATTACCCAAAAAGTTTTGTTTTAATTTTTTATCAAAAGTAATTTTCTGCCCAAATTAAAAGAAAAAGCATATCAACAGAAGGGTTTTTATGGGGCGAGTTTAAAATTTTTTGAAAGGGTCCCACAATAAATTAGCGAGTGCTTAGAACCCCTTTTATAGGGCAGTTTGAAGGGAAATCAGACACTATTTATTAAAATGACTGTTCGGCAGAAAGAACAAAAGTTAAAAAGAGAAACACTTTTTCAAAAAACTGGCTTTTAGTGGGAAAACATGCTGGGCCCAATTGTGGATTTTATGTCCCAAAAAAAAACTCAGGGTTTTAAAAAACTTTTTGAGAACAAATTTAAAAACTGAGTTTTTAATTTCCCCAAGAAAGCAGAGACGCATTTGAAGAATGTAAAGCTTTAAAATGATGTTATTGAAGACCCATCAAGAAAAAAAAAAGGATTAAGAAAAATAAAGCTAAAATTTTCTTTAAAATTTGTGTTAAAAAAAAAGATAATCCTACACATTATGTATGTTGTTAAAATGTTTTTCTATTAGAGAACTATAAAATAGGCATTCTGGGGGAAGCCCGGGGGAGCCTGGGGGGGTGGGGGAGCCAGAATGCCATTTTATAGTTCCTCCCCCCCCAAAAATTTTCTGGAGGGAGGGAAAGCCCCCCCCCCCCCCCCCCCCCTTCCCGCCTGTTTCTGATCAAATGGGGTTTCATCCAAAATTATGCCCCCAATGGACACATCTTTGGAAAAGTTCTTAAATTTTTTCCCGTTGAAAACTGCAGGTTTCCGTATCTCACAAGCCCTTTTTTGACACCCCGATTCCGTGGGCCCTTTTTAAAGCCTATTGGGATTCCCCCTTTAAAAAATTAAAAAAAAAAAAAAACCCCCCCCCCCCCCCCCCCCCCCCCCCCCCCCCCCCCCCGTAAAAAAGGTTTTTTTTCTTTTTTATGATGTTTTTTTTTTTTTTGCTACCCCGCAATGGATGAAAAAACAGTAATTGAATTTAGAAATTTTTTCAATCACAGTAGGGCTTTAAAGGAATTAAATTAAAAAAGTCAAAGTCCCGTTTTGGGGGCAGCTCAGTGCCCAAGTCAATTAATCAAAAAAAAAGAAAGTCTTTTTTTTCCAGACCGATGGGCCTTCCCACGATAAGCAATACCCTGCAGGCAAAAACCCCAAGACAGAAAAAAGATCCTTGGGAAATTTCACTTCAGGGAAAGGGCCGGTAAATCTCGGCGGACTACAGCCCCGTAACATAGATCTCTTCACTCAAAGGGTTTACCCGGAAAAATTTTGCAAGAAGAAAGGGAGCGGAAAGGGCGGCGAACTGACCCAACACCATTTGGGAAAATGCAAAAACTTCTCATGTTTTCAAGTGTTCAATTTAACAAATCATGCCCCACAGGGCACAAAACTTTCTGCAAAATAAAAAAAGGAAATTTTTTAAAATGTAAATCGTTTTATTTGTTTTTTTGCTTTTTTAGGGGGTAATTTGAAAAACGTGGTAATTTAAAAAAGAAAGTTTTTTTTTTTCCCGCACCTGGCATAACCATCCGTGCTGAAGTTGGAAAAAAGTTCGCAACTCCCTCGCATAGGACAATTTCCCATGCAATCACACTTTTAAAAATAGTATAATTGGAAAGCGAGATCCCCTGCTCTTTTCAAAAGAAATAAATGTGAGAAAGCGAATATTTTATCAAATTTATTTGATGTTTTTTTCAATTTGAAAAGTTTAAAAACCCGATTTACACCTACATCGTGGGTTTTTCCCCAAAATGCAAAGGACCCTTTGGGAAAACTCAAAAATTTTCCCCATTTTTAATTTGGGATGGGAAAAGGGCATGTACAAAACTTTAGGGATTTTGCCTTCACAATGAAAAAATGAGGCCCATTGGGCACTCAAGGGAAAATCAGACCTTTTTCACAGTGCCTGTTGTGAGGTGAAGCTGGACGCACAATATTCACGGAATTTGATTTTTTTCTAGTTGATTATTCTATTAAAAAAAAAAAAAAAAATTTTGAAGAGAGGGGGTTAGTTTTCCGCCAAGGGAAATTGACTCAAACCCCCAGGACAAAACACGATGCATTTCGACCTCTTGGGTCTTCTTCAAACCCAAAAAAAAAAAAAAACCATTTAACATTTAGGGCAGTACAACCCCCGAAAGAAGAAAACATTAACTGGGGTTGGGCCCCGTGGTGGGGGGAAAAATGGCCCCCAGAAAAAACGCAGAGGGAAAAAAAGGGAGAGGAAAGGAGGGGGGGGGGGGTTTTTTTAAAAGGGGGTTGATTTTTTTTTTTTGGGGGGGGGGGGGGGGGGGGTTTTGTTTTTTTTTGTTTTTTTTTTAAAATTTTTGGGGGGGTTTTTGGGGGGGGGGGGGGGGGGGGGGGGGGGGGGGGGGGGGGGGGGGGGGGGGGTTTTGTTTTTTTGGGTAAAATGGGGGGTTTAATTTGGGGGAAATTTGGGGGAATTGGAAATTTTAATATTTTTTTAG